>JANAVB010041220.1:2831090-3017387 GCA_029216955.1 Iris pallida | reverse complement strand
CCGTTCCTCCGGGCTTGGTCTTGGGCTTCATATGTTAAACCCGAAGTCGGGTCGGACTTGGGCTCGGCTCGGACTAAGCTTATGATTCCTCCGGACTTGGTCTTGGGCTTCATATTTAAACCCGAAGTCGGGTCGGGCTTGGACTCGGCTCAGACTAAGCTTATGATTCCTCGGGTTGGACTTGGATTAACCTCAAGCCCGACCCAACAAACCCGAGTTGCACATCTATTATTTTTGATTTGATGGTATAGTTAGTACCAACTTCTATTCAATTCTCCAAATTAAATTCTTTTTCTAAAGCACTAGAGAAGAAAGAGCTATAATGCTAATTAGTGTCAAGGTGCTTATTGGACCGGACGACCTGAAACCCGCTCACGGACAAATTCGAGTGGGGCTGGGTCAATCTGGACTAGGTCGACAAACGACTCGGCCCAGCCCACATGAAGAACATGTTCGGGCTGGGTTTAGGCTGTTGTCGAAGAGCCAGATGGGACCGGCCAGGCCAAAAGATCAAGCCGAATTGGGTTTCCACAACCCCAGTCATCGACCCGCTCCAGGCCTAGAAGTTGCCTCCCCCCGGCCTACTATTTTGGGATTGGGGGTATTCTACCAAAATACCTCCCCTTATCATCGTTAATATAAACGTTGGGAGGGATATTTTGGTAAAACAAACATTTCCCAACAGTCATTTTATTGTTGTGTTTGATTAAGCTTTTTTTTTTTCCATGGAAGATATTTCCATCACAAATTTTCCAACAATTGTAGTGTTTCATAGCTATATTTTCCGTGGAATTATTTTCCAAAAATCTATCATTTTTTATATTTTTCTCCAAAATGGTGGAAAATAAAATTGGTCCAGCCCATAGGAAAATATCAATTTTCATGGAAGATAACTATTTTACATAAAAAAAATAACGACAATCTAACACCCAATTAATTTGTGGAATTTTTTTCCGGGTAAAATAATTCTGTTGAGTTAATTTATTTTCCATATGTTTTCCACCTTGTAATCAAACGCAGCCTAATTGTTGGGGGGGTATTTTTATTAAAATATTTCCACATTCTTTTCATTTTTTATCGTTAATCAGGAGTATTTTTGTCATTTTACTGAAAATAACGAAAATATTTGTATAACAACTATATTCTAATGATATATGTGGTCTTACTGGCCCCGAAAATTTCTATAATACAATTTATCGAAATTTACCATAATTTTTTTTCTTTCTTCTAATACTTACAAGCAATTTGGTGAAGTAGCAACTTTCTAGAGACTGAAATGCAAGAAAATTGCAAGAGTTTGAGAAATTAGAGGGTTCAACTTGATCGACCACCATCAAGATGCAACAATTCTACAACCGGCTTTGGCGAAAATCAAGTTAACGTTTAAGTAATTTTTTATTATAAAACTAGTTAATTTTTATATTAAAATTTATTTAGTTTTTTAAATTACGTTTAAAAAAATAGTATGAATCATAATTATGCTACTAGTTCTAATTACCATCCCTATCAAAATATTTCAGAACAGTGTTATGATTATGTTAATAATTTTAATGCAAAATTTCTAATGCTAATAATCCTATAGAAAATGAAATACATCCGACACAGATGTCACATCTAAAACTTAGAATTATTAATACTAATATTTCAACTAGGAGAAAATCGATGTTATGAGAATTTTATACTAAACTATTTGTGACATATAATGAGAAAAAGGAAGTCGTAGATCCGAAAGACAAAAATCAATATCTAGAGTTGCACAATGCAAGAAATGCCAAAAAATTATTAAATAAAAAAACGAGGGCACAAAAAATTTGAAGATACAATATGAAAGTTGTTATGGAAAGGACACATTTAATGCAAGACAAATACAATTAAGCATCGATCGTCATAAGCAAACATAGACCTATTTGATGTCGAAATCTTGTATTAAATATAGAGATGTTATTACTCACACATTAATGTTAATCAAAGTGTTGACTTCCAAATAACTGAGTGATCGATTATTTAGTTGTTAGTTCAATTTATAGATTTTTAGAATTGTTTTACAATTTACATGTATTTTATCCGAAAAATGCTTTATGTACCTCCAAATTTTCATCCCTCCATGTTCCTCCTTCACATGCCCTCTTCTATTCGCTTATGTCTTCCCCCAACTCCCCCTATTTGCTTGGGTCAATAAGAGAGTGTCATGTGGCGGAGGGACATGGAGGGATGAAGTTTTTGGAGGTACGTATAGCATTACTCATTTTATCCGGAATTCATATCCAACTTCTCCTTTATTTTTAACATAAATAATTAAAAAAATTCATTTTTTAAAATATATAAATGCTCCTATTTTTTATATGTCGTTTCTAAAATGTAAACAAAATTTCTAAAATATATCGTAAAATACCTCTTTATATTGTTTGGCTATGATTTTAGATCCTAAAATCAAATTAGATAGCGTATTTATATTGTTAGACGATTTTTATGATAATATGAACATTAATGTAAGTATGCAGCTTAAAATTTTGAAATTATAGAAAGTTTAGATACTCTAATTAGTTTATACGAAAAAAGTTGTATCAAACCGACCCGGTATAGCCACTCAAGGTAGTAGTAGTAGTAGTAGCTCTAGTTTAATTTATAAGTTATCTTATGCTAAGGGTATACTGCAAAGAAAGAAGTAACAATAATCTTTCCTCCCAAATCAAGAATTGTCCTGGTATTTAAACTCCTATGATGAAGATGACGAGGATTCTAGATCATACTTTTCAATTTTAGAATAGTGAAAAAGACACAAAAAATCTTGTTCTATATACCTTCTTCTTTAGCACGTGATCTTCTAATAGCCCAGTATCCATGGTAGCATCAGATATTATTTTAGTGCAGGTTCAAGAATGTTAAGCAATAAGAAAATCATGATGCTACCGGGAATTTTTAGAGGTCGTTGTTTGCATTCAAGATTGGTTTGTGCAAAAAAAAAATAAACTCAATACTTAAAAGATGAATGGTCCGACATTAAAAAATTAGACTCACAATCTCTTAACGGACGACCCTACTGAGATGAACAATGATGCGACAACAGAAATAAAAAAAATATGGCTAGAAGACGGAAGACTTGAAGATCAAATTGTAAATAAAATGTCTTTTCACTTTTTCAGTTTCCAAAAAAATATTATATTAAAATTTATGAAATTAATAAAGTTTATTTATTTACATTAATTTTGTTATAGGCACAAATTTGTTTTTAAGCCCAAAAATTTTTAAGGCCCAAATATATTGGCCCATTTCCTATGCCCATGTTTTGACTGTGGGCCAAGTATGAACCGGCCCAGACCCAGCCCGCAATAACCCGATGCGAAATAACCCGGGTTTGGGGCCGGGATGGGTTTGGGGTTCGGGTTATTTGGCCCAGCTAGGCCAGGCCTGTCTCCCATCACGAGCTGGCCCCGCCCGACCCAAGCGCTGTTAAACTCAGTCAACAATGGACCCGGGCCAGCTGACCTTGCCCGATAGACACCTTGAGCTAAGTGGGACAATCTAGTCACTTTAAATCAAAAGAGAAAGGGAACTAGCAATTAGAGACCAAGACGCCTCTAATTTTTTTCGTGAATTTATTCTCAATTCGAGGAGGTAGGCTAGTCTAGAGCATTTTGGAGCATCGACAGAAGTTACGACGAAGACAAGGTATCATTGGTTGTAATCGGGGCTCATATTAGAGCTAAAAAGGGTACATGTATAGTGACAATATACCAAAATTGTGTAAAAGTTTATAGTTGCTTTTGTGGCAAAAAAATTTGTAACTACAATGTACTAGCAGCATATCACCAGTATATCGTTGCTGGATACTTTTGTGTAGTGCGTGATTTCAGGACAGTTTTGAACCATTAGATCTAGTTTGGAAAATTCGTTTGAGGCTAATTTAGAGATTCTCTAATCCTAAACTAGAGTTTCTTAGTCCTGTAAATAGAGGCTAAAGGGACTGTTCATCTAAATGTTCACATTGAGGAGATTCAAGGAGGATGTCTACCAAATCTACGAGGATATTCATACATGCTTTTAGGACTCGCACTTTAAGACAGTTGAAGAAATGATATTTGTACGAAGCATCGTCGCCTTCGGGATGGGTGAATTTTTGACTTGATTAGAGTTGTGAAAGACACCTCTAAGCCGATAATCGAACAAATGGTAATCTAGAAACAATCTAAAAGACTTATTATGACCATAGTTTACTTTATAATTGTTATTAGAATTTTAGAGGATTTTTAAATATCTTAAGGCAATTAAAAAACTAAAAATGCTATGGAAAATGGTGCATTAACAACTTCTAGGATTTAAAATTTTAACCATGGAATCGTATGAAATTTGACATATAGCACTATACTAGCCCATAATAATAACTAGAATTTTTAGAAAATTTCTAGAATTGTTTGGTATTTGTCTAGGCCAAAATCTAGTTTTAGAATTTAATAAATAATTTAAAACTAATTTAGGTACTAATAAACTTATTTATAATTTATTAATTGACATCCTAATTATTAACCTAAGGGGTCGAACTAGACCAGTTAACATCAACCCAGATCTAGCCTTTCAATTGAGTTATTAAGTTACAATCGTTGGGTTTAGTCTTGATTAAGACAAAACAGTAGACGCTGACCTAATAAGTCCTTAACCTCAACCCGACCCTACTCTTAAGTCATCTAATTTTTCTCGTTGATCTAAGCGGGATTAGATCTTAGCCGCTGGATGCCACCCCTTGAATCAGTGACCCGGGACTGACACGACCCGATACGTCTCTTTCTCTTCCTCTCTTCTCTCTCTCTCTCTCTCTCTCTCTCTCTTCTCTCTCTCTCTCTCTCTCTCTCTCTCTCTCTCTCTATATATATATATAATATATATATATATATATATATATATATATATATATATATATTTCTCTCTCTCTCTCTCTCTCTCTCTATATATATATATATATATATATATATATATATATATATATTATATGGGTCCGATCGGGAGCCCCACGGAAATTCTATCTGCCCTCGGTTGTTGGATCGAGCGCCCCCACCCCCACCCCCGACCTGATGGTGTAGTGGGATGGGGCTCCTGCGATGGTGCTTTTGATCTGGATTATATATATATATATATATATATATATATATATATATATATATATATATATATATATATATATATATATATATAAAAATATATATATATATATATATATATATATATATATATATATATATATATATATATATATTCAACAACAACAACAAACCCTAATCTCCTAGCCATCATCGAGCAAAAAGTGAATGTTGAGCAACTTTTGGCCTTCAGGTTGTCGCTCGGTTTTGACCAAGAGTTCACCAACACTTAGAGTAGCATCTGGTTCCTTCTGTGGAACGAATGCTCGGCCTCTCTCCTTTCCTCTTGCGATCAAGTTGTTTCCTTCCTGGTTAACGTCCCCTCAACTCCTTCCCCTGTAGAGAATACAATTGTGCATTATAGTCCAATTGTCGGCTTCATCGTCATCTATGCGGTGACATCTTACATTTGCAGGAAGCCTATCCCTTCCCCTGGCTTTGTGGCGGCGACTTCAATATTATCTGTAGCGTGGATGAAAATCTTGGGGTCTCCCTCCCGACTTCAATGCCATACAAGAACTCCTCAACTTCAAACTGGTCGGGGGAATCTCCGACCTGACATTTAGTGGTAGCAAATTTACATGGTGAAATAACCAGCAGGAGCGTGATCGCCAATGGTCGAGACTGGACAGAGTATGCCTTGATAAGCTGTGGCACAACCATTTTCTTCCAATCCTCAACCGATCACCTTAACTTCCTTGAATCGGACCATTGCCTGATCCTTCTTACACTTGCGTCCACCATATGGATGCCTAAAAAATGCTTCTAATTTTTTAATTCTGGATTGCTCATCCGACGTTTATTGAACTTATCGCTAGGGAGTAGGATCAGCTCTACTACCAAAACCCTCTTATGCAACTGAGCCTGCAGCTGAAACACTTGAGAGGGGTCTGTCACGCCCCAGAACCAGAATACTGGAGAGCAGGGTATAGATACAGCCAGCTACGTACATTGAAGTACAACCCACCTCGCAATACGGTCACGACTGTCTAGATGCATGAAGGTTTATCTACAAGCCATCAGTCTCTTATGGTCAAGAATAAGCCTAGTGTCTCAATCTCAAGCAAGCAAAGAAATGTACAAGATGTTAGATCATCAGAAATACAAATTAAGGCATCCCAAACATTACATATTCAGATGATCATGAAGCTAGTCATACAAAATACGAGACTAGCAAGAGGTACGTCCAGCCTATGCCGCAGTATCGACAGTAGAATGCTGTATAGGTCATCTATAACATCTAATATCTAACAACAAGATATATAAACCTGTCATCTCCGTACGGAGGTATAATATAATATCTCAACTCTATATCTCAATCACAAGTCTAGGGAAGATAGAGCACGATATGGAATCAGATAAAAGGAAGAAACTGAATATAAATAGAGTTATCACACCACACAAAATAGATGTTCAACACAAATAAATATAAGTCCTGAATAAAACTAAGTCTCAACTAACAATCGGAACAATCTGATACAAACTGAAAGCTATAAGTACTAGACTAAACTAGGCACCCTCTACTGAGCTAGATGCCCCTCAGGCTACTGAATGTCACCCTCAGGTGCCCCATAGAAGGTAGGGCAGTCACCATCCTCATCTGTAATATTTTTAACAGGTCCAGTCAGGATAGGAGCGAGCACAATACATCTCACGCAGTTCATATCATGATGGGAAATATAAAGAAAAAGAGTAAGATACATGGACTGTAAAGAAATATATACAAAAACGAGAGAGATTTGATAACTGGAAATATTTATATACATGATACGTAAGAACTGTAAGTAACCTATGATTTAGAGCATGAGATGGTTATATAAACGGGTAGGACAATACAAGGGTAACTCCATCATACGTGAGTGTACAATGGACATATACAAGATTTCACAAGATGGGATTTTGATCACATAACCATTTCCTACTCACCCTCCCCAATCAATACACAAGGATCCAGTCAAGTTACGTTATCTTGTACAAGAGATTTTTATCATGTTTGCTCACGTGATCATGAGAGTACAAGATTACACAAGAGTATACATGAATAGCGGTGTACATGAAATACAAGATGTTCGTAAAAAGCATATGACAACTGTATCTGATGCACCCCGAGGGGGATAACATCGCATGACAAGATCCATACAGTACCAATCCGTGATAATAATGTGACAGCATCATGTAAAGTAATCTAGAGCAAGAATATAAATCCTAACAAGTATGAACTGATCAGAGAATGTACTCGTCTATCATCCTGAATGACTAATGAAAAACAGATGTCTGAACTGGAGTCTCAAAATCCTAGTTAAAGCAATTTACAGGTCGTGATGTATTCTGATATAAGATAAGCAATCTATATGATTTCTAAGTCAATCTAGACCAAAGTCAACTCTAAGTCAAACCTGGTCAACTGGCTAGGTCAAACTAGGTCAACAAGTCCAGATTGGTCAAACTAGGGGTCCAACTTGGTCATACTAACTCTCACCAAGCCAAACTAAGTCACACTAGGTCAATCTAAGTCAATCTTAGTCAACAAGGTCATGCCATGTCCAATTAGGTCACACAAAGTCAACTAGGTCAAACTAGGCCTAACAGAGTCAAATTAGGTCAAAGTCAACTCTTGGTCAACATCCAGTCAAGGCTATCTAGGGTTAGTCAATACAAGTCTAAGAGTCCAAGGGTTCAAAAAGCCTATTGTCAACTATAGGGTTAAACCTTACACTAGGCCTATAAACCATATTACAAAATACAACCTACAAGTACATATAAATACATACATTCATTTATACTTAGTTTACATACGTACCATAGATACCTACCTCACATTATTACATACCTACATAACCATATATTCATTTATTCATATACTACATACCTTCATGTATTACATTCATTCATACATTGTATTTCTACTTTCATGCATTCATTTGTTATTATAATATACCCTGTCATTAACTCACATCATTATATATCTATAGGTATATATATAGGGTGTCACATGTGATTGTGTATCAATATAATGTGTGAAGAGTGAAGTGTAGGCAGTGGTGTAATCTCAGATTTCTCTAATTCCAAACCATTCTCAGTTTTAACATTACCTTTGTTTTCAGTTTACAGCTTGAACTCAAACCCCAACTCATTATCTCATTTTAAATTCGAAAATAGGTCAACATATTATAGGTATCATTTTTAGGTAACACATTACATAAATTTTAGTTTCATAAGGTATTCTCAGTTATCAAGGCAACTTAGGTAACAACATTAGGTTCTCAGTTTTTCACAAAACCAAATCCCATGTTTTTTCCCTGTTTTGAATTGGAAATAATGAACCCAACTCAAATTCAGTTTTAAGTTAAAACCCAACTCAATTTCATACATCAATTTGAAACTCAACCCATATCTCAGTTTTCAGATCTAAAATCAAATCCCAGTTTTCAGTTCTAAAATCAAATCCCAGTTTTCAGTTCTACATGCTCCATTTAATCTCAGTTTGTATATTATTATTCGAATTCAAAAATAATTTTAAATATTGAATCTCATTCAAATTTAAACCCAAAATCGAAATATCAGTTTGAATTTACAGTGTCAGGACTGATTTTAATGTATCAGCGAACAATTCGAAAACCCCAAAATCAACATTCGAACACCCATTAAACAACAAATAAGTGTGTGACAGTGTATCTTGTACATGCATTCGTGTCTCACAAGTCGTAATGTGTCCATACGATAGGACACGACATGTCCAACAGAGAGAACACAAACAGACACGCGCTGTACAGCGCAGTATCGTGTAGGCGTATCACAGAGTCGTGCGCATGACACACGACACGTGACACATCGTGCTCGTGTCTATAGGTAGAGGGGGACTAGGGGTACGTGTACATGTGTTTGTATCGTGTCCAAGTGAGTCGTGTCAGGAGTTATACGTGTGTATCAGAGGAGGAATTTCCGCGCGTGTGTGTGTGCGTAACAGTGCAGGATCCGTGCGACATCGAGAACTCCCTCGATTCTCAATCATTTCACCTAAATTTTTTTGGGTGTCCTAATAGTCATGGCCCCCACGAGCACACCAAATTTGGTGTGTCGAAGTGTTGTGTACAGTGAGATAGGGGACCCGAGCAGCAGGACACTGCACGATAGTGTCGTACTGAGTTCCCATGTCCAATATCAGTGTCCAAAACACCCTAAAATCAACTCAGTCGACTTGATATGTAATCTACACCTAATTAGCTACACAATGACGTAATTAGTTTTGAAAATTACTAAAATAATTTTTTATGTGGTATTTCATCGAACACTCTTTTAAAAACACCGATATGTGTCCGATACGGACACGAAATGGACACTACCTAGCACCAAACTAACTCTACAGCTAGGATATACCTATATGCATGCATCAATGAAAAAAAACATGATTTTATATGGGTTTTATGGTATTTACCTATTGAGAGTAAATCTCAATGAAAAGGTGAGGATGAGTGTTTTCCCTTGAACTCCAATTGCCCAAAGCACTCCCAATCCTAGCTAGCAAGCCCCTACTAGCTTCCACTATGGTAGAGGGTGATGATGCAATTGATTAGGATCAATTTGGACTTAATTTGGATATTAGGGGAAGAAATTTGTGGAGGAACAATTAGGGTTCTAAGTAAATGTAAAAAGAGGCAAAGGCTTTCTTAAGGATCCTTTATAGGAAGGGGGGCACTTGATGGCTGGTCCTTAGATGAATTAGAGTTAGTTTTTCATGTAGATGAGTGGCTAGGAGTTGTCCACCCAATTCTAAGCCTTCCTATTGGTTCAACTAGTCATAAGGCTTTTTTTTCACAAATATCCTAAGGGATAAATATCCTACTTAGAAATATCTAGATATTTGTCATTACTAGGTTATTCTAATCAAGAGTCTAGGCTCAAGGCTAATCTAGATTAGGCTAAGATTCTAGGTTAAGGCTTAACTAAAAGATTAGCACAAATTTAATTAATGCAAATTACAAGTTCACCAAATTATCAAAATGACCAAAATACCCCTAAGCTAAAAAGTAGTAATTAGTCATCCTAATCACATGACTAGGCTCCCTTGGTCATGGTTAGTCTCTAGGCTTAGCAATTCTAGGGTTACACTAGTTAACCATCAAAATTATAAGTCATGGTTTTAAATAGTTTTAAATTAATTGAAAATTACCAAAAATCATAACATGGTTTAAATATCATTATTAAATAACTAAAATATACAAAAATTCAAAATTACTCTCATTTTAGAAACTGGGTGCTACAAGTCTACCCTCCTTAGAAAAATTTTGTCCTCGAAATTAAGATGGTCGTACTCCTTCTAGGTCAAACACCCCAACAATCACAGTCTCAAACACGTAGTTCGATAATCATATGCGTCTGTCCGAAATCATGATACTCAGAACCTCCGTCATGCTAGTGAGCAAGGCTACGATAATCACAGAGTCCTTGACTAACGTACATACCTCTAGAATCATGGTATTTAAAATTTTTGCATTGCCGCATGCTTGGCCGCGAAAATCTTAAATTCCCACACCCAAAAAATACGTCCAAAATCCGACTATATGTCCTCACTATGCCAGCTAATATGACTATAGAAGACTCTAGATCCCATAATCGAGGCGATCTAGCCCATACGACTTATCTCAGAAGAAAATAAATTATAATGAAATATCCGAACAAAATTTATCAACTACAAAAAACAGATAGAATCGAATTTCAAGACAGTTATAAGGAGACAAATACGAAAATGGAATCGAAAAGATTAGAACCTGCAATTAGCGCTCCCTCTACCTGTGCATCCTCGACTGCCATGGCGAAAGCTCGCCCTGCTGGCCTCCCCTGGCCTGCTGCTGATGCTGGACAAACCTCTGCTGCTGAGTCTGCAACGGTGGTCCCGTCTGCTGCCCTGTCGGAGCCCTAGCTCCTGCTGCTGCCTGAGCCAATCGTGCCAAGTTCTTGGGACACTTCCTCAACTGATGTTCTGCTGAACCACAAAGTAAACATAGGCCCTGCCTCTTCCTACTGTCACCCCCATCCGTGACCTTGCCTCTTGCATAGGTATAACTGTCAATAGATGCATGTTAGAAGACTTGACAGTTATTAAGTATAAAACAGTGTTGTGGAAGTGACACGTGTTGGTGTGTCGTGGTTATGATGTATGTATAGTATCATTGGGGGGAGGGGACAGCTACTAATGTTGGGACTATATTTACTTTTTACACATTTATGGGTGATAGTGACTCGGATGAGCGCTAATTGTTGTCCGGTCGATAGTGTCTCGGATGAGCGCTACTTGACGGCCACTCTTTATTACTTGCTTGCATGAATCCGTTACAGCCCCTGCGTAGAATATTATCCTCAAAGTGCATATCACATAGATGGTTAGGTACCCTGTTGTGTTGTAGTTTATAGTATTTTTTTACTTATGCAGTTACATGGCATGTTCTTCCTGTATCTTGTTACGTCCCTCTGAGGACCTGGTTATCTCTCCAGGTGTATGCTTTCATGATTTACTGCAGGTGTTCTAGCCAAGGCCGTGATCTTCTCCCTTCCTTCGAAGAGAATTGCGCTTGGTTCGTTTGATATTTTATCGATTCACTTCTTGTACATTTTACTTTGAGATAGTTGGTAGTGGACTTTGTCTCCACCCAGCGTTTGTACCAATGACTTTAATAAGTTAATTTTATGATATATTGGTTTGTGGATGAGATTAGCTTTATGGTTACTACATTTTACAGCTTATGTGTACATACAAGATATCCATATATTGGAGTATACTTTATATGTAGACAGCTGGCATGATACGTTTCTAGTCCTACATATTTTGGGACTGGGGCGTTACAATACCTAGGTGATCATTACTGTGAGCTGAGCCCGGGTGAAGAAGAATGCAATCAGTCAATGGTCCAGTCATCCGCCATGATTGAGCAAGGTTCTCGCGGAGGAGCGGTTGATCGCCGTCGCTTCGAATTGCCGGAGAGGAGCGTTGGTCGAGGTCGGAAAGCTGCCGCCATCGTTGAGGGAGTAGATTCGCCGATCGATGGAAAGGATCGATTCCTAGCCGTAGTAGCGCTGGCTTCCAGAGTAGGTCTCCATGCCACGGCCATGGCTAGACTAGATCTCGAATTAAGTTTCAAAAAAAATTGTAATGAGGAAGAAGAAGACCAAGAAGGAGAGGGTTGGCTCTATCCTCAGTTCGTTGGCTCCAAAATGAAAGAGAAAAAGGAACCAGAGTATAAATAGATGGCATGGTCACAGTTTCTATGCTGCACAGGAATAATAGCAGGAAATTCAATTGGACGAATTAGTTGTAATACAGCACATGGTTGGTTTAGTTGTTTTCTTGGACCAGTGAAAAAAACAAGTGGAGAGAAAACTTTAATGAATTGAAAATTTAAAAGTTTGTTACAGCAGCTCATGATTCATTTGGTAGTAGTTGATGAAGAAACATTCCTAACAGGCTATCTAAAATAGGAAGGTATGAATGATATGGGCCATAGTCTAGCAAAAAATGAAACCTCAAATAATTAAGTAATGAGGGAAAAAGAATAAACAATTCATTATACAATAACACCATCTCATAGCTATATAGAATCATTAACATTCTAAAATAATTATACTTAAATATTTCTTTAAAACCATAGGAATAAAATATTTCAAAATTTCGGAAAGTGGGGTTACAGTTTGATAGGTTTTTTCTCCCCATATTTACTTTTCTTGTTAGATTGCATGCAATTGTATCTCAAAATTCGTGCATAGAAATTGAGATCTATGGATTCCAGTGAACACGTATTGCTTGATCTATGATTCGAATGTACAAATTCTCAAAACAAGATAATTGATTTTTGGTCAACTTGATTTATGTGCCATGACTTTTGAATCATGAATTTTGAGGTAGACATAACAGAACTATTTTAGGTTGATTGACTGGAGTTTTGAATGATAAAAATAACCTAAATCTAAGAACTTATGTAATAAGTAGTTTGTCTTGTAGCTAATTAATCCCATTAGTAAAATATGCTACTTAATAAATAAGCAACCTAAATATATTATCCTAATTTATCTGGTTAGTGTGTTTCTTGATGTTTCCATATGTTTGTGGGATCGTTCGATTGTTGTTAGTGGGATTTATTGGATAATTATGGACCATACCTCATGGGTAATTTGTGGATAATTTGAGGTTCAAGGTTCATGTTACCTCTTCATTAAGTCGCGAACAACATGCAAGTATAAGTACTACATATTGATTTATCTTTAGACTCCATATCTATGTTAAGTAACAAGGGTTGTACCTTTGTTAGGGAACATCCCTGCATATCACCATCTTTCACCCTTGTGGTAGTTGGTTCGGCCGCACTCGTTCATGTCAGATCAGTGTTAGAAATTGCTTGTACTTCACTTTTGAGTTCTGCGAAGTTGAAAATGTCGTCGAGGCTTGAATCGTGCATTTAGCAACACTTTCCTTAAAGTGTTTCGGGCACTCCGGTAACGTCTTGGAGTCAGCACGCCAGAACACCCAGGATAAGACAACCTTCTGCCGGAGGTTCACCAGACGTTGTGAGACACCGGCGTAGGGAAGAACACCTTTCTGGAAAACTTTGAAAGAGAAAAGAAAGAGAGAATGAATACTGAGATTATGTGTATTTTAGACTCAGAGATCTGTAGTATATATAGATGGATTCGTGTTGTTTCGTGAAGTCGCGACCCTTTCAAAACAACATTCACTCACCTGTTCGCAGGTTCATTCACCCTTTCGTCTGTCTGGGCCGCTGCAAAAATAGGAATTCTTGGGGCGAGAATCGCCGCGAGGAGCCTGAGGCCCGAGCCTAAGTGCACAAGTGCATCTATAATGCGCCACTATCGCCTCTACGCCCGAGCCCGTGCCCGTGCCCGAGCCCGAGCCCGAGCCGGTGTTGCCGGTGGCAACACCGGCTACGTTTTCATGAAGAAGATAAATCAACAACCAATGGTTACCCACTAGCAACCCTTTGGTTATTGCACACTCCTCATGAGTGCACATACCTATTTAAGCATCCTCAAACCTTTCTCTTTTTTCGATGTGGGACTAAAGTCCCTTCTCTTTCCTTTTCATCCTTATGAACAATAAATAGAATTAATAATTCCAACAATCCCCCACTTGTTCCATAAATAATGGAAAGGAATTCCAAAATACATCACTTAAAGAATATTAATACAGTTAGGTATCTTTCGATTTGAACCTAACCTTAGTAGATGCAACATAAGATTTTATCGGAATCTCTGGTAGCTAGGCTTTGAATCAGTTATTCCTTATGATAAAATCGGTGTTACTTTACACACATTCTTTTGTAGTTCTTCGCCTACATCTCTCGCTTAGCACTATTAATGGCCATGTGCTGATCCTGTCTCGTAAATTTTTATAAGATAAACTCCAGATCTTACTGAGACGACACCATCTCTAAATTCACATAGGTGAAGTTCTTTCAGTATCTCTGTTGCTTTACAGATACATGAACTTCATTAAGAGTTTTATAAACTCAACCCTCAAATTGCAACAGTCGACATTATCATGTCGTATACATCCAAATCAACAGTTTGTTGTTACCCATTGAATCTAAGGTTAAGGTTTTCTTAAAATTAGATTGGGTTGCCACTGTTGTTGGAACTCTTACTCAAGGAGTTTCAATCCCATACCTCTCGAGGTAGATTTTACTAAATCCCTAGCTAGTGGTTTAGTAAATGGATCAGCTAAATTATAGCTAGTACGCACATACGTAAGAGAAACGATTCCATCTTTGATCAATTTTCTTATGTAGGTATGTCTTAGACTTATATGTCTAGACTTCCCATTATACACTTCGTTGTAGGCTCTTACTAGAGTAGCTTGACTATCACAATGTATTGACACTTTTGATACATTGTCCTTAGCCAGTCGAACTTCTAATAGAAGATCCCTCAACCACTCAGCTTCTTGTCCTGTAGAAGCTAGAGCCACAAACTCTGACTCCATGGTCGAATGGGTAATGCACGTTTATTTCTTGCTCTTCCAAGAAACTGCCCCTCCGGCAAGCGTAAATACCCAACCTGTCGTAGATTTGTTATCCCCGATACTTGATATCCAACTAGCGTTGGTATATCCTTCTAATACGGCAGAAAATCTACCATACTGTAATCCAAGATTCTTGGTTTTCAAAAGATAACCAAAAATTCTTCCGATAGTCCACCAATGATCATTATTAGGGTTGCTAGTAAATCTACTCATTTTACTAACTGCAAATGCTATATCAGGTCTTGTGCATTGCATCAAATACATAAGACATCCAATAGCACTTGTGTATTCTAATTGAGCGACGGCTCTTCCAGAATTTTTTTCTAGTTTAATACTTGGATCAAATGGAGTGTTTACTTCTTTGAACTTTAGGTGTTTGAACTTGTCTAGCACTTTCTCAACATAGTACGACTGCGTAAGTTTAAAACCCCCACTGTTTTGTATTACTTTGATCCCCAAAATAGTGTCAACTATTCCAAGATCTTTCATCTTGAATGTGGAAGTTAGAAACCTCTTCGTTTCTGTAATTCCACTCATCTCGTTGCTAATGATCAACATATCATCAACGTAGAGACAAAGAAATATCACGATATTTCCATATACTTTAGTGTATAAACACTTATCACAAACATTGTGAACAAAGTCATTAGAAATTATGACTGAGTCAAATTTCTGATGTCACTGCTTTGGTGCTTGTTTTAATCCGTACAAGGATTTAACAAGTTTGCATACCTTTTGTTCATTTCCTGGGAGCACGAACCCTTCCAGTTGCTCTATGTAAATCTCCTCATCGAGATCTCCATTTAAGAATGCCGTTTTGACATCCATCTGATGAACATTAAGATGATGCAATGAAGCTAACGCAAACAATTCTAATTATAGTCGTTCTTGCTACTAGTGCATATGTGTCAAAATAATCAATTTCTTCTCTTTGTCGAAATCCTTTGGCTACTAGTCTAGTCTTGTAGGTGTTTAAAGTACCATCACTATGATACTTTCTCCTGAACACCCACTTACATCCAATAGGTCTTGATCCTTTGGACAGATCGACAATTTCTCATGTGTGGTTAGATATTATCGAATCCATCTCATCTTGGATAGCATCTTTCCAAAAAGATGAGTCCCGCGAAGCTATTGCTTCCTTAAAGGTTTTTGGATCATCTTCCACCTGAAGAATGATAGGAATCTTTCGAATAAATTTCTCTGTATTTCCTTCTACTAAGTAAAAAGAAATTAGTTAAGAATCTATTTCGTCAGATCCTAGATACTTAGCCTTTCGAACTCTCTTGCTGATCCGAAGCTCGGCTTGTTTTTCAACTAACCGTGAAGAGCTCTCCACACGAGACTCTTCATTAGCAGGAATCTCAGAATCCTTATTCTTAGTAATAAGGTTCTCGAAAAATTCTACATCTCTGGATTCGACAATAATGTTAGACTCTAAGTTTAAAAGTCTATATGCCTTACTATTGCCAGCATAACCTACAAAAGCACTTTTGATTCCACGAGGACCTAATTTGGTCCTTTTAGGAACCATATTTTTGTAATAAGCTATGCACCCCCACACTCTAAAATAACTGATATTAGGCTTACGGCCTTTCCATATCCCATATGGTGAAATACCAGTTTTTTTCAAAAGAATTCGGTTCATTATATGACATGCAGTAAGTAAAGCTTCTCCCCACAAACTAAATGATAATTCAGAATGCATTAGCATTGCATTTATTATTTCTTGATATGTTCTATTTTTTTCTTTCGGCTAGTCCGTTCTGTTGTGGTGTGGTGCAGAACATTCGTGAATAATGTCGTTCTCTTCACAGAAGGTATTAAGTTCAAAAGAAAAATATTCACCACCTCTATCACTTATAAGTATTTTAATATTTCTACCAAGTTGATTTTTAACCTCTAATTTGTATATTTTCAAAGCATTAAAGGCTTCATCTTTATGCTTTAATAAATATAAATATGTAAATCTAGAGCAATCATCAATGAAGGTAATAAAGTATTTATTACCTCCTCGAGATAATCTGCCATTAAATTCACATAAATCAGAGTGAACTAAATCTAGTAGATTGGTATTACACTTTACACTGTGAAAAGGTTTTTTAATCATTTTGGATTTGCACAAATTTCACACTTATCTAAGTCTTCAGAATTGCATGAAATTAATCCAGATTTAATTAATCTTTTCATAGTGCTATACCTATATGCGCTAATCTACTATGCCATAAAGTAGAGGACTCAATCATGTAAGCAGAAGTAGAAACTTTATTGATATTATTTTCAATGATACAAAGTTTGATCATACCCTCATCTGTATATCCCTTTCCAACAAACACACTATTACGGATCAAAATTAATTTGCCCGACTCAAAGACAGATTTTATTCCTGGTTTACCCAACAAAACTCCACTGACGAGGTTCCTACTCATATCCGGGACGTGAAGTACGTTAGTCAGAGTAACTTTCTTCCCGGAAGTGAATTGGATTTTCACATCACCTGTTCCCACGACCGTTGAGTGTCCTTCATTTTCCATCTGAACTTCTTGTCCATCATTGACTTCAGAATAGGTCTTGAATGCTGCTTTGTCGTATGAAATATGAACGGTAGCACAAGTATCGTACCACCATCCTGGAGCCTTCCCTTTGACCGCCATGTGTTTGCTCACCGTAGCAATTATGTCATCTGTCTCAGTGAAATTTACCTCGCTGTTTTGGGTCTTTCGAACCCGACAGTCTCTGGCATAATGTCCTGTTTTGCCACATACAAAACAGCCGGTCTTGGATCCTTTGGCGGTGCTGGAGTTCTTGAACTTTTGTTGGTCCTTCTTAGGACCGAAAAATTTCTTCTTTCCTGCAGGCCTCTTGCCTTTCGCGCTCACCCGTTAGTTTTAGTAACTCCGTTGTTCTCGGATTTTTGTCTTTCCTTCGATTCCTCTTCGATTTGAAGGTATTTTTGAATCTGTTCTAGTAAGAAATCCTCAGAGCTGTGAAGTAGTTTCTTCCGATAACTATTCCATGATGCTGGCAATTTAGTAATTATAGCACCAACTTGGAATGGTTCCGGAAGTTTTATCTTTACTGTCCTGAGTTTATTGACTAGAACTTGCAGTTCGTGTACTTGGGCGAGTATAGGCTTTGTATCAATCATTTTGAAATCAAAATACTTTGATATAAGAAATTTCTTTGTACCTTCTTCTTCTGCTCTGAATTTGAAATCCAGAGCCTTCCAGATGTCAATCGTCGAAGGATTTTCTGTATAGAGGTCGTACAGTCTGTCCGACAGGGTATTCAGAATATGACCACGGCACAACAGTTCGTCCTCTTTGCGCTTTTTTTCGTTCTGCCTTGACTGCATCAAAATCTGCTGGTGTGGGTTCTGGAACAGGTGACAGATCTGGGTCGAGGACGTAGTAGATCTTCAGCGCCGTCAGGAGGAAGATCATCTTGTCCTGCCAGCGTGTGAAGTTCGTCCCGTCGAAGCGATCCAGTTTGACTAGATCCTGATTCATGACTTTGATGCTCGAAATTGCAGCCTCGGACGCCATTATTTGAAAGACTTTAAGATTGTTAGAAATTGTTTGTACTTCACTTTTGAGTTATGCGAAGTTGAAAATATCGTCGAGGCTTGAATCGTGCATTTAGCAGCACTTTTCTTAAAGTGTTTCGGGCACTCCGGTAACGTCTTGGAGTCAGCACGCCAGAACACCCAGGATAAGACAGCCTTCTGCCGGAGGTTCACCAGACGTTGTGAGACACCGGCGTAGGAAAGAACACATTTCTGGAAAACTTTGGAAGAGAAAAGAAAGATAGAATGAATACTGAGATTCTGTGTGTTTTAGACTCAGAGATCTGTAGTATATATAGATGGATTCGTGTTGTTTCGTGAAGTCGCGACCCTTCCGAAACAACATTCATTCACCTGTTCACAGGTTCATTCACCCTTTCGTCTGTCTGGGCCGCTGCAAAAATAGCCTAAGTGCACAAGTGCGTCTACAATGCGCCACTATCGCCTCTACGCCAGAGTCCGTGCCCGTGCCCGAGCCCGAGCCCGAGCTGGTGTTGCCGGTGGCAACACCGACTACATTTTCATGAAGAAGATAAAACAACAACCAATGGTTACCCACTAGCAACCCTTTGGTTGTTGCACACTTCTCATGAGTGCACATACCTATTTAAGTATCCTCAAACCTTTCTCTTTTTTCGATGTGGGAATAAAATCCCTTCTCTTTCCTTTTCATCCTTATGAACAATAAATGGAATTAATAATTCCAACAGTCAGAACATCAGATTGGCGCATGTATGTTTCAAATGTGACTACATATCTGTGATCATACATTAACAAAGTCTAACGGAGGTTATAGGTAAAGGCTTGAGCCTTGTTAGCAATTCAGCAAACGGAAAAAATTCGGGACGCCAAGTATAAATCGGCTAAGTACGCTAAAAAAATTGGTCAATATTCGAAAAATAGAAATATTGAGGTTAGAAACTTCACATTCTTAGATATGTTGTCATATTCGGTTAATTCAACAGGTTCCCACCATATTTTTTTGTGCCAAATTTTTTAATGATTTACATGGAACACATTTTAAAACTTTGTAATTTCGCATGCTTAAAATTTACATACTGATTCAAATCATTTAAAGTACGCAAGTATTATATGTTTTTGAAAGATATATGAGAGTTTTATTCGGGTGATTGCTAACAAGGGGCTTGAGAGAGTTCTCGTGACATACGATCGATTTCGGAAGAAGAAAAAAACGTTACTCGACCAAGTGTTCAGCAGTAATCTCTCTATAAGTAGGCATCAAATTATAGTAAAACCACAGTCAATGTGGGGAATACTTGTTCTGTCTCACTCATTTAAATATCCCAAAAATCATTTGTATAATCACATATCACCACCTTCACTTCAACCCTTGATACCTATAATAGTATTAACAACAATATAATTATTGTCCTCATGAGTCTTCTTCTCGCTTCCTCCCATCAACCAATCTAAGCTAGGCATAGAATAGTAAAAGGGAGGGGTGGGAAGAAGAAGAAGGAGAGGTCTCAGGAAGGACATGGATGGGGAGAAGGGGAAGGAGGTGGTTGAGATCTGTGAAAACGACGAGGGAAGCAGCGAGAAAAGCACGGCGAGCAGCAGATCAGGGGATAGAAAGAGGCCACTGGCTGCTATCGACCTCAACGAAGACACGGAAGAGCTAGAGCGATGCGACAGCAAAAACGACTTCGGAGGATATACTACACAGAGGCAGCCGGAGGAGGAGGATGACGACGAAGAAGATGATGACGATGGAGGGAGCACGACAGAGGTGGCAGGAGGAGGAGGAGGGAGCTCAAGCAGCACGACCAACAAGAGCGAAGGGACCGGTGGGAGCGGAGGGGACCGGCCAGCTTCGGTGAGACAGTACGTCAGGTCCAAAATGCCGCGGCTACGGTGGACTCCTGATCTCCACAGTTCCTTTGTTCATGCAGTTGAAAGGCTGGGTGGCCAAGAAAGTAAGTTCTATTCCCATTAATTTGTACTTCATCAAATATTTCTGTAGTACTATTGATTTTGAGCCAATTTTGAATTATGGGTTAATTATGCTCTTGATGGTAATAATTGTTTCTCTTTCTTTTTTTCTTTTTTTTTTTTTTTTTTTTTTTTTTCTATTTTTAAATTTTGGATATGATTTTGGGTGGTGCAGGAGCAACTCCAAAGTTGGTGCTTCAGCTGATGAATGTGAGGGGGCTCTCTATAGCTCATGTAAAGAGCCATTTACAGGTAAAGGGAAGCATAAACCTTCTCTTCTCCTTCATTCCCAAAAGCTCAAAAGAACCTTTCTCTTCCGTTCTTTTTTTCAAGCTGGCTTGAATCATTTTGATCCCATTCTTTCTTTGTCAAAAAAAAGAAATCACAGTTTAATAATTTTACTGAATTAATCAGATGTTCCGAAGCAAGAAACTCGATGATTCGGGACAAGAAAAGTCGCCTATGTCTTCAGGTTTGTTCAGCTAGGGCCTTTTACTGTTGCTTGTCTATTTAGAAACTTTAGATCTCGCTGTTGATCAAATAGCCACAATCTTAGTTAGTCTTTCATGATGGACTCGATGTTGATATATGTTTCTTTCAGCATTTTCACCAATGGATATGCATCTGAGAAGAGGTGAACGCTTTCAAGACATGTTCTACCAAAGAGGAGGTTCTCACCGTCGCTTCGGATTGGAGAACGGGGGGCTCTTTCCGGCCAACAACAACATTCATGGGCCCGAGAGGTCCTTGTACGGTCTTCTACGAAGATCGCAGTCCGGGCAACAACTTCAAGAGTTCAAGAACAGCCAGTTGAGGTAAGTACTAGCTATAGCTGAATATCGAGATCTTGAAACCCTAAAACTGAATTGTTTCCTCATACACAGTAGGCATCAAGAGTGGGCTTTCAACCAAGCGGCGACGGCAGCGAGAGCTTGTTCGATGAGGGAGCAAGGCCATGCAAATGGCCTAACTCAAGATGTGTTATCTAGGAAAGAGGGAAAATCGTCGATGTCCCATCTTTTTGATTCGAGGAATGTGATCGTCGGGAACGGGAGCTCCGGAATCCCTAACCAGTTTCATGATCAGGGAAAAAGGTGGGCATTTGGCTGCATGGTCGGAAACCAAGGGTGGCCGGAGGAGGAGAAGGGAAATGGAAGCTTAGACTGGATTGGCAGTAGCTCACAACCCCTTGTGAACACGGGTTTCCCCCGAAATCTAGCCTCCAACTATTGGAAAGGGAGGAATGGCTGCACAAACAGTAATAACCTAGTTAAGCCTACTGCGAATGATCCGATAGTCATCGACGATGGAGCTCAGCCTCAATTCGACGCTCCATTCCGAATCGAGGTATTACCTTTAAATTATTTTTATTCAATTTTACGGTTTCGAGAGAATCAATAGATGCACTGTTTGGGATGGACATGTGTATTGGGAACGCGGTGTGACTGCCATTCTATGGATCTTTTCCTTTTTGCGCATGGCATCGCCACTTCCTTTGGCAGCATCTACTAATTCGGAACTTAATTTGAAAGCCATATTTCGACCCGGACATTTTCGGGATGCCCTTAATAACCAACGAATGGCAAGTGCTTTTCCTTGTGTAGATCCTATTTCAATAGGAACTTGATGAGTCGATCCGCCTACATGTCTTGCTTTTACAGCTATATCGGAGTTACTCCATGTATTGCTTGACGTAAAACAGATAACCGGAGTTGACCCATGAGGTATGATATTGAATTGAGTTCATGTGCTTTGAAAGAAAATTCTCATGTAAGGCCTGAACCAATCTCAATTATCTACACCACATGATCCCACCTCCTAACCGATGGAAAACTAAATTACCAACTCCATTTGTCACCCCCCATTTGAGCGCTCAACCTGAACGAGATACAACCTAACAATGTGCAACCTAACCGATAGATTCACTAGTTAAAAGAGTGACTATATATAGTTAGAGGAGCTAGTAGAACTAGGACAGGCGTCAAAGAACTTGGATTGAGACCTTAAAAAAGAATATGATTTTCTTAACAAAGTAGAATGGAAGAAAGGATTCAAACATCTAACCCGAAATTTTCGGGAGAAAAGAACTTTTCTTGTTGTTGAGGTAGTTTGAGAGAATCAAACATTGTACACAGAAGTTACTATATTCTAAGATTAGTTTTTACATGGTTCATGTCATTTCTCTTATGGCTATTGAATGTAATTCATGTCTATCATTGTGGTGGTGTTGTTCTCGTTTTGATTATAATTTTTTTAGGATTTTTTTTAAAATTGATATCAGGTTTGATCTTTTAATTCTACAAGAATTGAATCTCACTATTTTGTTATCAAACATCATGAACTCATCCATTGTGTTGACACCAGTACTAGATTATAACCTTGATTTGTATCTTGGAGATGCAGTTAAAGAAGCCCAAACTAGAAGAGATCTACTTAAGAAGGGAAAACTCGAGCGCGATAACGGCAAAAGAGGGAGAATGGCTTCCAAGCTTACACTTGAGCTTGAGACCCAGCTCAGCGGAGGAGAAGATGAACGCGAAGAAAGTTCCAGAAGCTGATCAAGACGCAAACAGTGTGCTTTCGCTTTCCCTCTCCCCCCCAAACCCTATGCCAAGGCAGTTGCAGGAACAAGCACCTCTCGACTCACAAAGAGGAGCGGCAAAACAAGTGGAGATTCAGTTTGTAGAAGCAAGTAGTAGCAACAAGACTGCCCTAGGGCTGAGTACTTTAGATCTCACCATGTCGATTAGGGCATTGGAGTGAGATCTTTCAAGTACTTGTCTCAAAGGTCTTTTAGATAGTAGTAAGGACAGTTATGCACCCTTGAAATAAGGTTTACTCCAATGGTTCCTTAGATCTTCGCAATGGTACATTGCCCCTGTACTACGTAGGACTAAATTCTAGGAGACGCAATGATTTGCAGTACTCGGTTAGAACAACTCTACTAGAATTTAGTTCTACGTGGATCAGTGACAATGAGACGTTGCACAAGGAGTTGTAAACTAGGAGATACCCCTATCATTTGTCTTATGTTGATGTTATCATCCGATAAAACGCTATTTATCAAGAGAATCATTGGCAGATTAACCATTTAAGAATTATATAATGATAATGAACTAGTCTGATCATTCTTGCATGTGTTTGTTTCTTAGAGACTTGGTACATAATATTTCTGCATCTACTTTTGATGGAGCAATGTGCATATATTGCAGAAATTACACACATCAACAATTGTCACTAGTGTATGCATCTTTTGTTTCAAGTCAGACTGCTAGTCATAGGCACAGATTGGTTAAATATTAGACGAAGACATTTTGTGTCTGATCATATTTTGAAGGGATTAGAGTTGATGATGACGAGGAGGAGGAGAATTGCTTTCTACAACAGGCATGCTTTCTTAATCAGCATTAATCTGGTCTTCTCTACATCAGATTTTTGCAGTATATATATTGAGAAAAAATAAAGGTTCTCGATCAAAACTAAATAGTTAACTTCGCTAACTCATTGGCATAATCTTCTTCTTCTTAAAAAATTCTGGGAGTACCTTGTAAAGAGGCACTTGTCATATGAAAGATATCCAAAAGGGAAATAAGAAGAGAGTTATTGGAGTTCAAAGCATTCAGGTATTCACATATGACAACCCCCATAGCCAAGGTCTCCTTTCATTTTTATGAATTTGTTCCATTTTCATTTTTATTATTGTGTAACCTCTTTTTTTACTTTATATCTTTCTTAATAGATAGGATTAGATATATATATTAGCTTACAACATATTTACATATACAGTTATATTCAGACATTAAGTTGAAAATAATCAATGCTAATATCACATTATTGCTATAACCAGTGTACAATTTCATAGATTTCGGTACATATAGAGTGTTATTCAGTACCCATCCGTTGAAAATAAATAAGTGATGCGCTACACCTTGCTTGTCATTTCAAAGCTCTAATTGTTTTCCACAGAGAAATACTTATCCTTACAAACATATGTATGCCTCTGGTAGTTGTATGTTTGATTGTATTACTAGTTACCCTGCAACAGTATTGTGGGCTTTAACACCTTCTAATTGTCAGATAAAGATCGTTACATTTTTTTGTCCTCCTATATATACAGAAAGACGGTGTGAATGTGACAGATATTTGAATGCAGTGTATAGGAGTGTGTGAACATGCAATGACCTTTAAATTACAACTTCTTTAGGTTTGATATATGGACAACGAGCACTACCAAAATACAAGATTTTTCTATGAAATCTGTCGCTAAAAAGTAGCAACGGTTTATCGACGGTAATCGTCCATCGGTATTACCATGTCGCTAGAAATAATCGGTCGCTTGGACGTCGCTAGGTCGATGAACCAGCAAAGAAAATACGAACCATCTCGACTAATGGCTACTATAAGGCAAAACTGCGACATACGTAGTGACGAACTAGTGAGGAAAATCTTCGTCGCTAAAGGGATAAGATTGTTTCTAAAACATTTGTTATTCCTTTATTGACGGTTTGTTTCTGATACATTTGTTATTCTTTAAATAATAGGTTTGTTTCTAAAAATTTTG
The DNA here is from genome assembly GCA_029216955.1 of Iris pallida. Classification (NCBI taxonomy): domain Eukaryota; kingdom Viridiplantae; phylum Streptophyta; class Magnoliopsida; order Asparagales; family Iridaceae; genus Iris; species Iris pallida. The sequence continues at coordinate 2,992,149 of JANAVB010041220.1, read as the reverse complement.
TCGTTGCGAAGGGACAAGGCGATGATAGCGTGTCATGTGGCACGATGATTCGTAGACCTAAATTTGTTCCATTTACTAAGAAAAGATATCTTAATCACTATAACATGGTATTTAGAACTAATGATAAACTTTTGTTGGGGTTTTATTTTGAATCTATATCTACTAACCTGGTCCCACGCTTTATGATGTAGCAAATCTCAAGTGTGTATTTCAATATATGAGTCTTCATTTATTGCCTTGAACACATAGGGATTGGTAAACCATGTGGTAGGTATGGTGGGGGGGGGGGGGGTTACCAGAGGGAAATATTTCAAATCCATCTAGGAACAATTATTTTTTCACTCATTTCTCCTAGGAGCTAGGTCCCAAAGGGGCCTAGCAATTCGGACATGGACAAAGGGCGCAATGTGGCACTTTGAGGGTGATGTATCTCTTCTGCGGTTCTAACGCAACTTCTGCATAGTTATGCGACGCTCGGTGTGTTCTGCGAGTTTGGTGCGTTCTACACGATTCGATTCAACACATTTTGGCAGCTCTACGAGTTTTACGGTTTTGTGAGTTCTACAAGCTCTGAAGTTCTGCAATGTGGATTGTTGGTTGTTCTTAGTGGATGCGGTTACTGCTGTAACCACCCACTTAGTCGAAAGTTACTGTTCGCTCATTTAGTGGGGGTCGGTTACTGATGTAACTGTCCATTGAGTAGGGAGTTACTCCCTAGAAAATCGTCCACGTTGTTAATGGACAGTTATGCCAGCCTATGGGGTTCTCTCCTGTTTAAAAGCCTTTATTTTTTCATTTGAGAGGAAAAGCTCTTACGAGAGAATTTTCCAAAAAAATAGAGCAACATCATCAAAATAGTGTCCCACGTCCAAGTTTTGTCCGACCTCAATAAGATGACCAAGGAGTGTTCCAGAAGTTTTATAAAGCTTCCTAGTTCTTGGGAGCAAAACAGTGGAAAATATTGAATTTTCCTTTGATCAACCATGATCTTCATCACTTTGGCAAAGATTTTTCATTCAACATTTTTTCTTATCTTCCAATTTGTTCACTTTGCAATTTTCTTTGTTGTGCTTTGGCACCATTTTTGATAGGTTTCTTCTTGTTGTAATCACCACTTTGTGGTTGAAGTTAATTTGTAATAGTTTTGTAAGAATTTTTGTATATTTTCACAACAATCTCAAAGCAAGATTCGCAATGAAAAATCATGGAAGTCTTTGTACATAACGAGCTTTCACAAGCTTGAGAAAGTTCGATTGAGAGTACTACAACAACTTGAAGAGGAAGATTATCTGAATTTTCAACTCGTTTACGTGGATTATGTTCTGACTAAATAAGTAATTCCAAAAACTAACAACGTGCAAGTTGTTGTCAACTTATTACCACTCTGCAAAAGTGAAGAGAGACAACAATATTTGCATGTTGTTATAATTCTCAACTCCTTAGATGACTCCATGGCAGAATCATATAACAAGAAGGAGAATACAAGAGACATTTAGGAGTTTCCAGAGAAGCAATACAATAACAATGATGTCCAAAATACACCTTAGCAACAAATTCACAAAAATAGAATTTGAAGACGAAAAGACTGTGATATTGCATGTCAAAGAATTATCTACAACAAAAGCTAAAGTCTATGCCTCAAGTAGACAAGTTTATGGTATGTGTTACCATATCCAAAGTCCAAACTTCCTACCAACTAGGATCGATCAATTTTTTACCGATATGTACCACAAGAAGATTGATATAATGCTCGATAATCATATATGTCGGATCCGTATTAAGGACGAAGAAAATTCCTACACAAAACCTTGAGAAGACACTCAAAACTACACATTATATGCATGGTATCAAATTTCTTTATTGTTGTTTCAACTGCATCATATATAACCCTTTATATAGTATCATGGGCAAGTAGCTCGTCTCATTTTATTTCTACGAGTTAACCTCACACTAACACAAGACTCTTCAACTTTCATAACTCACCGTCATTAAAACAAAAACAAAAAGTAAAGTTAAAACATATATAGACTGTCCAACTTCATAAGTTCGAATCATAATTGATTATGGTTCCTAATACCTGTATATAGAAAAATGTAATTACCAAAAAATACTTGTACAATGTCCAAAAAAATTTAAAGTGGGTTATCAAAATTATTATTAATTTATAGGGAAAGCTATAAATTTTATTTTTTAAATTAAACCGTAATAAACTGAAAATAGTTTTCGTAACTCACTTTGAAAATCCAAAGACATCGCAAAAGCTTCCTTGGCAATTGCAATTTCCTCTCTCTCTCTCTCTCTCTCTCTCTCTCTATATATATATATATATATATATATATATATATATATATATATATATATATATATATATATATATTTATATATATATATATATATATATATATATATATATATATATATATATATTGGACTATATATATATATATAGTCCAATATATATATATATATATATATATATATATATATATATATATATATATATATATATATATATATATATATATTGGACTATATATATATATATATAGTCCAATATATATATATATATATATATATATATATATAGTCCAAGCTCCCTAGCCCAAGTGGTTAGGGAGGGGGGCTCACTTGGGGGAGGTCCCAAGTTCGAGCCCCCCCCCCCCCCCCCCCCCCCCCCCCCCCCCCCCCCCCCCCCCCGTGGGCATGGGATGGCTGGGTGGTCGCGAGGCGGCCACGGTCCCAAGCTGGCGGCCTCAAGAAATAGACACCAGAATATATATATATATATATATATATATATATATATATATATATATATATATATATATATATATATATATATATATATATATATATATCTGTGTGTGTGTGTGTGTGTGTGTGTGTGTGTGTGTGTGTGTGTGTGGCGATTACAACATGGTTGCTAACTTGAATGTGTGAAAAATATGGTCAGTAACCCGGATGAATGTTGGATATCTATGTTATGATCCTAAGGTGTGATAGATGCTAACCCATCTTGACTATCAAAGGATAGAATCAAAAGTACGAGATTGTGCTTGACAGATTGGATAGTCGTTGCATATATACATGATGCGGAAGAATTTGAATTGTACCAGAAAAGTAACAACACTACTAAAATACAACGTTTTAGCGACGGCCCTATCCGTCGCTAATTGAAGTTACCGACGGATACTGGCTGAAAAAATCCGTCGAAAATAACCTCGTCGCTAAAACAAATATGTCGCTAATCTGTCGCTTAGCGACTACTTAGCGACGGATTACCGTTGGCTACATCAAAACAGTTAGCGACGGCTAGCCGACGGTTTCCCGTCAACTTTGACAGTTTAAAATTTTAATATAGCAGCGTTTTGCGACAAAAATATCCGTCGCTAAACTGTCATAAATATGTCGGTAAAAGAGTATCAGAGAGTTTCTGATACGTAATATTCGTCGCTAATTCGTCGGCATGCCGTCGCTATGCCTGAATTCCAGAATCAGGCCGACGGATAATCCGTCGGTAACTCATCGCTACTTCATCGGATTAGCGGCGGTCTAGCGACGGATAATCCGTCGCCATGCTTCTGGATATCTTTGAGTACATTTTCGAAAGCAGATAAAATACAAAAAAAATCAATTTTTTGCCAAGTATGAGAACGGATGGCTCAGAACACAACCCACAATTTATTCTAGCATACATTAGTATGAATCATCTACGTTCTGTACATATGGTGTAGTATATGTTCATATCGAATCTAGTATCTGAATGATATAACAGAATCAAGATGAACCCACATAATGTAATACTAAGACATCATCTACTTCTATATAAGATATAGTGATAGGTTGTCATATCATCATTGCCGAAGGATGAGGGTCAAAGGATAGTCAACTTTATCTACGTCTACATAGTTTCTGCCTCGCCAGTCGAATGACTGCAGGGACTAGGTCATGATAACCATGTCGTACCGTAGATTAATGCAAATGGAGCTGGAGCTGGAGCCAAAATACAGAATCCAAAATACAAAATACAGAATCCAATCCCTGGGTTCGTCGAAAATATAAAAACAAAAATTGACACACAGTACTAATTCATATGTGTTTTAAGTGTGAGAACGGATGGCTCAGAACACAACCCAAAATTCATTCTAGCATACATTAGTGTGAATCATCTATGTTCTGTACATATTGTGTAGTATATGTTTTTATCGAATCTAGTATCTGAAGGATATAACAGAATCAAGATGAACCCACATAATGTAATACTAAGACATCATCTACTACTATATAAGATATAGTGATAGGTTGTCATATCATCATTGCCGAGGGATGAGGGTCGAAGGACAGTCAACTTTATCTACGGCTACATAGTTTCTGTCTCGCCAGTCGAATGGCTGCAGGAACTATGTCCTGATCACCATGTCGTACCGTAGATTAATGCAAATGGAGCTGGAGCTGGAGCCAAGATACAGAATCCAAAATACAAAATACAGAATCTAATCCCTGGATTCATCGAAAATACAAAAACAAAGATTGACACACAGTACTAATTCATATATGTTTTAAGTGTGAGAACGGATGGCTCAGAACACAACCCAAAATTTATTCTAGCATACATTAGTGTGAATCATCTATGTTCTGTACATATGGTGTAGTATATGTTCTTATTGAATCTAGTATCTGAAGGATATAACAGAATCAAGATGAACCCATATAATGTAATACTAAGACATCATCTACTAATATATAAGATATAGTGATAGGTTGTCATATCATCATTGCCGAGGGATGAGGATCGAAGGACAGTCAACTTTATCTACGGCTACATGGTTTCTACCTCGCCAGTCGAATGGCTGCAGGAACTATGACCTGATCACCATGTCGTACCGTAGATTAATGCAAATGGAGTTGGAGCTGGAGCCAAAATACAGAATCCAAAATACAAAATACAAAATCCAATCCCTGGGTTCGCCGAAAATACAAAAACAAAGATTGACACATAGTACTAATTCATATGTGTTTTAAGTGTGAGAACGAATGGCTCAGAACACAACCCAAAATTCATTCTAGCATACATTAGTGTGAATCATCTATGTTCTGTACATATGGTGTAGTATATGTTCTTATCGAATCTAGTATCTGAAGGATATAACAGAATCAAGATGAACCCACATAATGTAATACTAAGACATTATCTACTACTAAAAGATATAGTGATAGGTTGGCGTATCATCATTGTCGAGTGATGAGGGTCGGAGGACAGTCAACTTTATCTACGGCTACATAGTTTCTACCTCGCCAGTCGAATGGCTGCAGAAACTATGTCATGATCACCATGTCGTACCGTAGATTAATGTAAATGGAGTTGGAGCTGGAGCCAAAATACAGAATCTAAAATACAAAATACAAAATCCAATCCCTAGGTTCGCCGAAAATACAAAAACAAAGATTGACACATAGTACTAATTCATATGTATTTTAAATGTGAGAACGAATGGCTCAGAACACAATCCAAAATTCATTCTAGCATACATTAGTGTGAATCATATATGTTCTGTACATATGGTGTAGTATATGTTCTTATCGAATCTAGTATCTGAAGGATATAACAGAATCAAGATGAACCCACATAATGTAATACTAAGACATTATCTACTACTAAAAGATATAGTAATAGGTTGTTGTATCATCATTGCCGAGGGATGAGGGTCGGAGGACAGTAAACTTCATCTACGGCTACATAGTTACATTAGCTAGTCGTCGCGAAACGTCACTATGACGTCGCTAATAGCGACTAATTTAGCGACGTTAGTATGAACGTCGCTAAATTCTAATTAGATTCCCCCCACCAATTCATATTTCTCTCCCATTTTACTCTCTCACTCTCTCTCCACTCCCACTCCTCCGGCGCTCTCACTCTTATCGAATCTAGTATCTGAAGGATATAACAAAATCAAGATGAACCCACATAATGTAATACTAAGACATCATCTACTACTATATAAGAGATAGTGATAGGTTGTCATATCATCATTGCTGAGGGATGAGGGTCGAAGGACAGTCAACTTCATCTACGGCTACATAGTTTCTGCCTCGCCAGTCGAATGGCTGCAGGGACTATGTCTTGATCACCATGTCGTACCATAGATAGTTTCTGCCTCGCCAATAGTTTCTGCCTCGCCAATCCCTGGGTTCGTCGAAAATACAAAAACAAAGATTGACACACAGTACTAATTCATATATATTTTAAGTGTGAGAACGGATGGCTCAGAACACAACCCAAAATTTATTCTAGCATACATTAGTGTGAATCATCTATGTTTTGTACATATGGTGTAGTATATGTTCTTATCGAATCTAGTATCTTTACTTGTTACAGCTTTGATCTCCTCCTTTTCGTGCGTCAGTTCATGTCAGTCTGCACTTTCTGCAGTAATGACCACAAGTTTTATGTTCTTCAACAATATATTTCACATGCTTAATTGCCAAGTATGGGAACGAATGGCTCAGAACACAACCCAAATTCATTCTAGCATACATTAGTGTGAATCATCTATGTTCTGTACATATGGTGTAGTATATGTTCCTATCGTATCTAGTATCTGAAGAATATAACAGAATCAAGATGAACTCACATAATGTAATACTAAGACATCATCTACTACTATATAAGATATAGTGATAGGTTGTCATATCATCATTGTCGAGGAATGAGGGTCGAAGGACAGTCAACTTTATCTATGGCTATATAGTTTCTGCCTCGCCAGTCGAATGGCTGTAGGGACTATGTCCTGATAACCATGTCGTAGTCCAATACAATCCAGACTTTGACACAGTACTAATTCATATATGTAGTCCAATACAAATAGTCTAATACAAAAACAACCCAATACAAATAAGTACTAATAGCTAATGAGAACCACGCAGCTCACGCAAACGCTCAGTGATACGATCACGCAACCACCTCGAATAATTGGGATCGACGGCGGCATGAGAGATGTAGTCCATTGCAGGTGCTGGATGAATAGAACTCCCGGTCTCACTAGCTACCGGTGCCACTTTCTCCTTAACAGTAGGAGGAGCCACCTCAGCATTCAGTATTTCCCTCAAACGACGTGCCGTTCCTCGGGTCATGAGTGCCATCTGGTAATATCGATATTCACAAATAATATAATTGTAACATAAGCAAGCTAACTAAAGGAACCATCATCTCGTTTGAGTACATTTTTGAAAGCAGATAAAATACAGAATATTCAATTTTTTGCCAAGTGTGAGAACGGATGGCTCAGAACACAACCCAAAATTCATTCTAGCATACATTAGTGTGAATCATCTATGTTCTGTACATATGGTGTAATATATGTTCTTATCGTATCTAGTATCTGAAGAATATAACAGAATCAAGATGAACTCACATAATGTAATACTAAGACATCATCTACTACTATATAAGATATAGTGATAGGTTGTCATATCATCATTGCCGAGGGATGAGGGTCGGAGGACAGTCGACTTTATCTACGGCTACATAGTTTCTGTCTCGCCAGTCGAATGGCTGCAGGACTATGTCCTGTTCACCATATCGTACCGTAGATTAATGCAAATGGAGCTGCAGCTGGAGCTGGAGCCAAAATACAGAATCAAGATGAACCCACATAATGTAATACTAAGACATCATCTACTACTATATAATATATAGTGATAGGTTGTCATATTATCATTGTCGAGGGATGAGGGTCGGAGGACAGTAAACTTTATCTACGGCTACATAGTTTCTGCCTCGCCTGTCGAATGGCTGCAGGGACTATATGTCCCGATCACCATGTTACCAATTATCCAACCAATAAAACTACTTGTTACAAATATCGGCACTGTCGGTGCTTTCGAATCGGAGTATCACATTTTTCGGTGTCGGAAAACAAATAATTATTACTAAATTATCAGATTTTTTGGCACTATCGGTGCCCCTGACCAAGCCCCCCTACCCCCCCACCCCTACCCCCCCTGACAGCAAACCCGTACCCGAATGAGTCCCCCTTCTTCCCTGTGTCATGATATACGGACACTGTGTCCGTGTGTCGATAGCTATCCGTCGTACTTTACATATATCGGTCGATACTTTAAACCATCCTCATAAGAATAGTTCGATACTCCGATCGGTATCGGTATCGGCCGATACTTTAATAAATTATTAATATTAATAATTTATTAATAGCTAATTGTTTTTCGATACCAAAAAATCCGATACTTCGATCCGAAACCACCGATATTACCGATACCCCCGATCCGACACTCATAGGAATGGTCCGATACCGATTCCGATATCCCCCTCCCCCGATCCGATACTCATACGATTGGTCCGATCCAAAACCACCTATACCCCTACCCCGATCCGATACTCCGATCCGAAACCACTGATACTCATAGGAATGGTTCAATCCGAAACCACCGATACCCCCCCACCCCCTCCCCTACCCCACCGGACAGCAAACCTTCCTCCTTCTCCCCCTCCCCCCGACAGCCCACCCCCGACAGCAAACCCCCACCCCACCCCCTCCCCCTCCCCCCCCGACAACAAACACCCACCCCCCTCCCCCTCACCCCCCCGACAGCAAACACCCACCCCCTCCCCCTGACAGCAAACCCTAAACCCTACCCTGCCCCCCGCCCCGCACCCAACACCATCCACCCCCCGCCCCCCTTCCTTCCCCCCTCACCGTCGGCCCCCGCGACAGCCGACCCCCCCACCCGAAACCCTACCCCTGCCCCGAAACCCTAAACCCTACCCTGCACCCCACCCTCGACACCCTTCCCCCCCGTCCCTACTCCCTCCTCCCCCCATCCCGCCGGACCCAGCGACAGCCGAACCCCCCAACCCGAAATCCTATATGTTATGCTAAAAGAGAGAGAGAGAGAGAGAGGGGGGAGAGAGAGCATACCTGAGAGAGAGAGAGTCGCCGAAGAGAGAGTCGCCGGAGAGAGAGACCCGTCGGAGAGAGAGAGCCGTCGGAGAGAGAGGGGGAAGAGAGAGAGAGAGTCTTTTTGGGGGGAATAAAAAATTCTCCCCCATCGGTTCAATTTAAGTTAGGTTACAGTATTTAGCGACGGACTACTGACGGATATATCGTCGCTAGGTAGTCGCTAAATACCCACTAGATTACCGACGGAACGTCCGTCGCTAGTTAGACGCTAATTTATCGTGCCATTTTTTTAGATTTTGCCGCCACAATGTGTGACATATTAGCGACGGAGATCAATCCGTCGCTAAATTTTTGTCAAATTAGCGACGGATGTGCGACTGATTTTGACACAAAAAAATAAAAAAAATTATCCATTACTTTCTGACGGTAGTCCGTCACAAAGTAGTCGCTAATCCGTCGCTATTAGCGACGGATAAGATCCATCGCTAATAGTCCGTCGCCAAATTGCTGTATTTTAGTAGTGCAAGTAAGGACTCAAAATATTCGTATTACATAGAGAATGGTTATTGATGCATGAATTGTCAGACTAAATTGGATTGGAGTACTTGTCCTTTGCGGTATAAGACTGTACGAATGTTCGTACGAGATTTTTATGGTGGAAAATAAATGGGATTAAGAATCATATAATGTGTTGGACAGTGTCGGTAGATGGTATGACGGTTTGGATGACTGTCAGTTGGGATATACATTGCTGGGTTATGACTTAGTAGTATGACTTTGTCATACATACTGAATAGTGTGATTCCATAGTTTTGTTGAGAATCTGTCGGAATCGATGACCCTTGAATAGTTAGCCTCAGTATATAGATCCGTGTGGGTACGAAAGAATTTGAATAGAAATCAGATCATTGGAAAATTTACTTGATGGATTATTAGATCATTGAGAATTGTATGTTGAGTCTGGATTTAGACCGTAATGTTGCTAGATCAATTTTAGTCGATCGTTGGGTAAGTCTTGAATGAGCCTCTGTGGAAATTAGTTCCTTGAGGATGACCCTGAGTAGATAGACTTGACCCTAGCGACCGTGAGCTGCATAACCAATTGTCGGTATAGTCGGCAATGGCGATTAGTTGGTCAGACTGAATTGATACCCATAGATTTGGATAGAGTTGCTTGGAACTGTCGGTTGCTTGTTAGACTAAGATAAGAAACGAGCATGACCCTGTAAGCCGTCCACTCTAGGAAAGTCACCTGAATGATTAGGTTTAGCTGTTGGTATAGCTAACCTTAGAGACTTGACTGAATAATAGGTAACCGTTGGCGACCCATAGGATGACCTTATGGTATTGAACGAGAGATTGTGGTGTGAGTATGACCTAAGAAAGTATATGCTTCACCTTGTACCTTAGAGATATTTGACCCTTGTGAAGTAATATGTCAGCCTTAGCGGGAACTGTAATCGTGGGGTAAGACTTGAGTTATATGTATTGAGAAGTCAATTATTCCATAGGATGGAACTAACTGCTCATGACGGGAATGTTGGATCGGTATCTAAAGTCGGATAGCTGGGTTAACCTTGACTGTCGCATAGAATTGTACCCTTGGCTCGGTAATTGATAATGAGTGACTTCGGATTGTATCTTTTAGAACAGACAAATTGTCTTGGTAGAAAACGTTGTTAGATTCGAAAAGGAATAAAATTGTATATTGGTTGTTTTGAACTTTTAGTATGGTCGGCTCTAAATTAGGCCCTTGACCAAATATTAGAAATATTGTGCTTGGGTAAGGAACTTATCCGAGCTGTTCCTGATGTTAAGTGTTTGTGGCTTGAAAGATAGCGATTGTGGCAATGACCATAGCAATAAGTAAATCTAAAGGGGTGCCGATAGACTTGGAGAATGCCTAGACCAGAAGTTGGATATTAAAATGTACAAGACGGATTTGGGGAAGAGAGTTGCACATATGGATTATCGAATTACACTATCATGAAAGTTGGCTGAGGTACATATATTTGGGGACGCCTAAAATATGCGTATGGATCCAACCGAAGTGATAGCTGCGATAGAGATAACACTATAGAGGAATCTTATTGAATCGCACTAGCACGGACTTTTGCTAAAATGCATATATTTTGGGGTCGCCTAAAATATGTGCATAAATCCAGATGAAATGGTAGGATGCGACGAAGATAGAGCTGCATGAAAGAATGTTGGTGAATCAAGGAGAAGTGCAAACATTTTGGAAAAGAGAAAGACAGATTGAATCGTTGATGGATTAAGTCGTACAGTTGGATAGCAATCTTGAGATGGTCGAGAGAGCTGAATGGATATTGAATTGAAGCTGAATGAGAAACTAGTTGTGACTAAGTGAATTTAGTAGAATGAGTTGTTCCCTTAAGTTTTGAGGACGAAACTTTTTCTGAGTGGTATATTATGTAATGTCCCGCTTCGTACGAGGTATTTGGCTGACTTGTTGGATGCGATCAGAATATTGAACCGAGACGTGTGTTGGAAATTAAGAGAATTGAGACTGATGCAGTCTCTCTTAGCTGGCTAGACGAAATTAGTATTAGAATGTGGCTCACTGGTGGGGCTATGTCTAGTAAAAATGTGTCCGATCGAAACAAGAAGACCCTTTACACAAAGTGAGTGGAACTGTCCCTTCTTCCCTACTCCTTCATGCTTAATAAATGAAGTATCGTGTTGCGTTATTACGTCCCTAGTTGTCCCATGCTTTTGTTGCTAAATAATAAAGATGCCTATGTTGGCTAATAATGAGATGAATAAGATATGAGCATTGAACTACTGAATTAATAACACTTGAACTGTTAATGTGAATTGATGTCGTGAAATAAATCGATTACGTCCCATATGTTTAATACTGCTGAAATAATAAAATCACTTGAATAATGAGATGTTGCGTGAATAATACATGAGAAATGGACTGTTATGCTATTAACTCAATGAACTGAACAAAACAACTAGAATCATGTACATCCTGTGAACTGTTACGAATAGATATGAAATGATGTATGTTTTCTTATAAGCAATGAAATGAATAAATGTTGTATGTCCCAATAAAATGAATGAAATGCTATTTATTCCTTGTTGAAAAGAATAAGGTGAGAAATGTTACAATAATTGATACAATGAGAAATGATGAGGCTTGAGATCGTTGAGATCACCAAGTGGAATGATGGAAATAATGAGAAATGAATGAGTCATTTAACATGACTTGGAAAGATGAGATGATGAACTGTTGCTTTTACCTATTTCAATATTTTACCATGCGACTTCGAACACGATCGAGTCAGACACGCATTCGCATGGTCATGGTGTGACGCCCCAGAACCAGAATACTGGAGAGCGGGGGCGTACATAACCAGCTACGTATATTGAAATGAAGTCTACCTCGCTATACGGTTACGGCTGTCTAGATATGAGGGTTTACTACAAGCCAACGGTCTCTTAAGGTCAAACCTATTGTCTCAATCTCAAACAAATAATATAATTACAAGATGTTAGACCACCAAATATACAATAAAAGGCGTCCCAAATATTACATATTCAGTTGATCATGAAGCTAGTCATACAAAATGCGAGGACTAGCAAGAGTTTAGTCATACATGATCAACCCTAGGATTTGTTAATCATGTTTACAGCCCGTAGGCAGACAGTAAGTAAATATGCATCGAGCTAATAGGTGCTCGTCGGCTAAACGCCTCAAAAGAATAATTTTACAATAGAGTGAGCGAAACAAAATGGAAAACCCACTCGTAGCCCGGGTTCCTTCTAGTCGCCACCATCGGGCTGGAGGTTCGGTAGATCTTCGGGAGCTGCTCCAAAATCTGGCCACACAAAACCAGCTGGGTCAAACCCCAGAAAGAGCAAGTGCCACAAAGAAGGCCACAAAATAAGAACAAAGCCAGCACATCAGAACATAAGGAAACAGAAGAAGGTACAAGTAATAAAAGTACAGCAGGACAATAAGCGGCTAGGGACATGGAACCATTCCGGGAGCCAGATTACAACCCGTAAACCAAACAAGGACCGGGGTTGTAACCCTTCGCCTGAATAACACTTGTCTCTATCCATTTATTGTTAAGACAAATAAAACAAACATGTTCGAGAGGAACCAGGTACTGGGACTAGACAAGACTTAGACAGGGCTAGACAACATCCATTCACAAGCGACCAAGCAATTACTTCAGCTTACTACTTTAACTAACTAGGGTTATCACAGGCCTAGTTACTAACAAGATGCAGACGAGAAATTTCCAGTCCCAAGCCCTGCAGACTATCTAGTTATCCTTCCGCGCGTTAAGAGTATGATTGGGTACATCGCCCTGGAGACGATATACCCTTAGGTGACTTAGAGGGTGCAACACATGACAGTGTGCTGGAAATGTGCTCTACTCGTCGGCAAGCTACAAGTCCATTAAAGCGCCCAGATAACGAGACTGCTTGTGAGTGGAAATTCTCCATGTTCTAGTTTGGTCTAATCTTTAGCCTAATCCATATTTAGTGTGAATCCCTGGCCGTGGTACCCAGGGAGTCACGTCCTAGGCATGATGCAAGACAAGACAAGTAGATTTGCATAAGCAACAAGCAAGAACACCCACGGTGTCAGGGGCAAGTCAAGTTAAGTCAGGAGTGCGCCACGGCAGGCCACTATCAAGTTATCAAGTAAAATCAAGTTATAAGTTGCGGGTTACAAGTTTTTATCTCAGGTTATGGCCAGGATCAAGAAAGCTAGTCACAAGCCAATTCCTAGAAAATTTGATTCAAGACGTGTCGGGTCAATTCAAGTCGTGATGGGGGCAAGAAATCTCAGAAAACACAAATCAACAAGAGAAGGCAAATACCAAGGGAAAAACCAAGGGACACCACGGCACAAGGTGTGCTAAGTCAAGAGGCAGCCCAAAGGGCGCCGGACAAGGGCTCGGGCTAGGGGGTGCGAGGGCGCTGCCACTAGGGTGCGCAAGGGGGCGCAGCCGCTAGGACGCGCAGGGGTGCAGCCGCTAGGGCGCGCAAGGGGCGCAGCCACTAGGGTGCGCAAGGGGGTGCAGCCACTAGAACGCGCAGGGGCGCAGCCACTAGGGTGCGCAGCCACTAGGGCGTGCAGGGGGGGTTGCAGAGCAAACTGTGCGGGGGAGCAGCAGGCCAGGCGCGCCAGGCGCAGGCGGGGATGACGCGCGCGCAAGAGCGCAGCGCGCGCGGGGGCGGCGTGCGCAGTACGCGGCCAGCGCGGGGCTAGGCGCGCGCAAGGGTGCTGCGCAGGGCGGGCGCGCGCGCAAGGGTGCGGCGCAAGGCGGGTGGCTGGGCAGCGCGCAAGGCGCGCCAGCGCAGGACGGGCGCACGCAAGGGGGGCGGCGCACGACGGGTGGCTGGGCAGCACACAAGGCGCGCTAGCGCAGGACAGGCGTGCGCGCAAGGGGACGGCGCACGACGGGCCAGCAGGGAGGGTCTTCTTCTTCTCCATTGTTGAGAATGAGCTCCAATGGGTTCCAAAACTTCAAAATACCACAACTTGGCCATCACAACTCCAAATCTGGATTTTTAAAGCTCTATCTTGGGTGAAATTAGATTCTCCCCAACATAGGAACCTCAAAACCCACAAAAATCCAACTTAAATAGATCAAAACCATGTAAATCCAAAAATAGGGAAAACTTAGATCTATGGAAATCCATGGATCAAAATCAAAAATGACAAGTTCTAATATTGTTTCTAGAGGGCTAATCTACCTAATGGACAAATCAAAATGGGGTCTTATTTTATGGCAAGGTGCACTTGCCTATGGGTGGGGTGTTGTATGGAAGAAGGAAGAAGATGATGGAAAATTAATAGAAGAGTAATGAGGAGAGAGAATGTTGGTGGAGATATTAATGAGGGTGGGTTGTGGTGGCATGAGGGTGGAGTATAGCTAAGGTGTTCCTTTGGGCTTAAAATCAAACCAAACCAAACCAAACCAACTAAAACTGAGCCGAGCCGAAACCCAAAATACGAGAAAACCCAAAATTCCACAAGTCGAGAAAAATAAAAATACATGGCAAAATCCAACTATGAGCATGAATACGAAATACGGGAAATGAGGGTGACAACTCTACTCACCTTAAAGGAATTTCGTCCTCAAAATTTAATCAAGGAGCTAGAGACTGCCACGGCAAGTTACACTAAGCACCAACAATCTACACTAAGCAGTTCAATCATACAATCATACATGCAAGCAAGGGATGGAAAGCATAAGGCATAAGGAAGACATTATACCTTACGAGTCAAACAAGTCGGGATATCGCGATCGGATGTCGTCCTCACGCTCCCACGTTGACTCACCTAGAGAGTGATGACCCCAAGCAACACGGACTAAACTAATAGTCTTGTTCTTGAGTATCTTCTCTCTCCGGTCCCATATAGACACGAGCCTCTCCTCATACGAAAGGTTGGTACCAACAACCAGTTCCGAATGGTCTAGGATATGGCTCGGGTCCAGGATATACCATCGTAATTGGGACACATGGAATACATCATGCACCTCACTTAGCGACGGCGGAAGAGCAAGACGATAGGATACATCTTCTACTCGCTCCAGGATATCGAACGGCCCTATATACCTAGGACTAAGCTTTCCCCGCACGCCAAAGCGAATGACGCCGCAGTTAGGCGAGATCCTAAGGAATACATGGTCGTCGATAGCAAACTCTAAGGGATGCCAATGGGCATCGGCCCTATGTCGCTGGCGATCTTGGGCAACTCGAAGATGATCGCTGACTTTTCTGACAACTTCAACTGTCTGGGCAATCATTTCTGGACCGAGCATCTGCCTCTCTCCGACATCATCCCAGGCTAACGGAAATCTGTACTTCCTACCATACAGTACCTCGAATGGGGCCATCTGAATACTGGACTGGAAACTATTGTTGTACGAGAACTCCACCAGGTGCAGGTGATCTTTCCACGAACCATCGAAGTCAAGTGTACAAGATCTCAACATGTCTTCAAGGGTCTGGATTGTACGCTCCGACTGACCATCTGTCTGCGAATGATATGCCGAACTGAACTAGAGACGAGTTCCCAAACTCTCTTGCAGGCTACGTCAAAAGTGTGATGTAAACCTTGAATCTCGGTCCAAGATGATACTGACGGGCACTCCGTGAAGCCTGACAATCTGTCTGAGGTACATCTCTGCTAGCTGAGCCGTAGACTGCCCAACTCTGAATGGAAGAAAATGAGCCACCTTCGTGAGCCGGTCAACTATAACCCAAATAGCATCTCGACCAGCTGGGGATCTAGGCAATCCAGTCACAAAATCTATGGTCACATGCTCCCACTTCCATTCTGGAATCGGCAAGGGCTGAAGAAGTCCAGCGGGCCTCTGATGTTCAGCTTTAACCTGCTGGCAAACCAAATACCGAGAGACAAACCGGGCTATCTCCCTCTTCATGCCATTCTACCAGAAATGCTGACGAATATCACGGCACATCTTCGTGCCACCAGGATGAATAGAATACTTTGAACTGTGAGCTTCTGCCATGACCTCCTGTCTGATATCTCCACTGGGTACACAAAGACGAGTGCCGTGTCAAAGTGTACCATCTTCATGAATGCATAATTCTGGCCTTCTCCCCGCTTCACACTCTGCTCTGAGCCGCTGAATCTTGGAATCTGTAGATTGCGCCATCCGGATCCTTTCAACTATGCTGGATTGAACCTGTAGACTGGCCATCAACGCTACGTTGGTAGGAAGAACCACTTCAATACTTATCTTCTGAAGATCTGCCAATAATTCTGGTTGCGCCGTTAGGAAATAAATTTTGGCTCTCCGGCTCAACGCATCTGCTACCACGTTGGCCTTCCCTGGGTGATACTGCAAGTCCACATCGTAGTCCACCAGTAGCTCGAGCCATCTCCTCTGCCGTATATTAAGGTCCTTCTGGGTAAAAACATACTTCAGGCTCTTGTGATCAGTAAATATCTCCACTCTATCTCCGTACAAGTAGTGCCGCCAAAGCTTAAGTGCAAACACTACTGCTGCCAGTTCCAAGTCGTGGGTCGAGTAATTCTTCTTATGATCACGAAGTTGACGTGATGCATAAGATATTACCTTCCCATGCTGCATCAAGACACACCCCAATCCTCTGCCTGAAGCGTCGCAATAAACTGTGAATCCTTCGGTCCCATCTGGAAGTATGAGAATGGGAGCCGTTATCAAACCTCGCTTTAACTTCTCAAATGATTCCTGGCACTCTGCTGTCCAAGCAAACTGCACATCCTTGCTGGTCAACTGGGTCATCGGCGCCGAAATCCTCGTAAAATCTGAAACGAATCGTCGGTAGTAGTCGGCCAATCCAAGAAAGCTGCGAACCTCTGCCGCTGAACTAGGTACTGGCCATGACTCGATAGCCACAAACTTCTGGGGATCCACTTCCACACCTCCTCGAGTAATGATGTGACCCAAGTACGAAATGCAATCGAGCCAGAACTCGTATTTACTGAACTTGGCGTACAACTGGTGCTCTCTAAGCGTCTGAAGGACGATTCTGAGATGCTGCTCGTGCTATGCTGATGAAACGCCTGGGCCTGAGTCAACAATGGCCTCGGGTACTGCTGCTGCTGCATAGGTGCTGGTCCCCTAACCGATGGACTGGTTAGGTTGGAAGAGGATGAACTACCCCTATTCGAGCAGGCTCCTATCTTGTGATCTGTCGCTCCACAAGCCAGGCACAATCCCTACGCCCTACGATAATCTGCCACTACATGGCCTGGCTTCCCACAATGAGAACATCCCATCGCGGAAGTCTACTTCTGCTTCTGCTGCTGCGGGTACGTCGGGGTTGAATGCTGAACCGACGTCACTGAGGCTGCCCGCCTCGGAGTTCCAATGGTCAAACTCCTAGTTGTCAGGGCTGGAGCTGATGATTGGTGCACCTGACTGTGGGACCGCTTCCTACCTCCGGTCATATCCACGATCCTCTGGGAGGTGTACTCGTGCCTCCTAGCTGCCCTTAATACTGCATCGAACGTCTGGTGCTCGAACTGTTCGACTGCCAATAAGATCTCCAAATGCAGTCCTTGCTGGAACCGCTGGGCCCTATCAAACTCGGTCGCCACCAAGGTGGGGGTAAACCTACTGAGTCTAGAAAACTCAGATGCATAACCGTCGACTATTCTGCCTCCTTGCTTCAAGTTGGTAAATCTCGTCTGTAGGTCGTACCGAGCTACAGAATCGAAATACTTCGTCTGGAATCTTTCTCTAAACACTGCCCAAGCAATGGGTGCCACTAATCCCATGGCTAGCGCTGTCCACCAACTGCGAGCCAAGTCCAGCAACTGTAGGCGTACCACCGCCACCTTCTCATTCTCAGGTGTCCTAGCTGCTTCCAGAATTACCTCGGTATCCTGAAGCCAAGCGTCCGCGGCAATCGCATCTTCACTGCCGTCGAAGAAGGGAGGGTTCAAGCGCTTAAAAATGTTGGCCATGCTGTTCCCTGGATGACCGCCTCTGGTCAAGGCATCCGCCACTACCTGGTGCAAGGCGTCTCCTCTACGGTCCTGGAAAGCTATCAAGGTCCTGATGAGACCTACCAAGGTGCCATCGTCAGGCTCTGCAGGCTGGACGGGCCGAACTGGGGGCTCTCCTCCGGGAGGTACAACTCTGGAGGCTACTCCGGAAAGCTAGGCTTGATCTCCGGCTTGCTGGTCCACGGGAAGTGCTCCACCTTGCTGATCGACGGGGTCAGGTGCAATGCCGCTGAAGAAGACGACACAAAAAAATAATAAGGAAGGACCAGGACAGATCAACGATACAAGCACATGATCGGGGCAAAAATCCAGAGATTCAGAGGATATGAATGGAGATCAAAGACGAGTACTGATTGAGACATCTATCCGGTAAACCCTAGCATATCTTGAATGCCAAGACCTGCATGGGCCACCACTTAAACCATGTGATGCCCCAGAACCAGAATACCGGAGAGCGGGGACGTACATAGCCAGCTACGTATATTGAAATGAAGTCCACCTCGCTATATGGTCACGGCTGTCTAGATATGAGGGTTTACTACAAGCCAACGGTCTCTTAAGGTCAAACCTATTGTCTCCATCTCAAACAAATAATATAATTACAAGATGTTAGACCACCAAATATACAATAAAAGGCGTCCCAAATATTATATATTCAGTTGATCATGAAGCTAGTCATACAAAATGCGAGGACTAGCAAGAGTTTAGTCATACATGATCAACCCTAGGATTTGTTAATCATATTTACAGCCCGTAGGCAAACAGTAAGTAAATATGCATCGAGCTAACAGGTGCTCGTCGGCTAAACGCCTCAAAAGAATAATTTTACAATAGAGTGAGCGAAACAAAATGGAAAAACCACTCGTAGCCCGGGTTCCTTCTAGTCGCCACCATCGGGCTGGAGGTTCGGTAGATCTTCGGGAGCTGCTCTAAAATTTGGCCACATAAAACCAGCTGGGTCAAACCCCAGAAAGAGCAAGTGCCACAAAGAAGGCCACAAAATAAGAACAAAGCCAGCACATCAGAACATAAGGAAATGGAAGAAGGTACAAATAATAAAAGTACAGCAGGACAATAAGCGGCTAGGGACATGGAACCATTCCGGGAGCCAGATTACAATCCGTAAACCAAACAAGGACCGGGGTTTTAACCCTTCGCCTGAATAGCACTTGTCTCTATCCATTTATTGTTAAGACAAGTAAAACAAACATGTTCGAGAGGAACCAGGTACTGGGACTAGACAAGACTTAGACAGGGCTAGACAACATCCATTCACAAGCGGCCAAGCAATTACTTCAGCTTACTACTTTAACTAACTAGGGTTATCACAGGCCTAATTACTAACAAGATGCAGACGAGAAATTCCCAGTCCCAAGTCCTGCAGACTATCTAGTTTTCCTTCCGCGGGTTGAGAGTATGATTGGGTACATCGCCCTGGAGACGATATACCCTTAGGTGACTTAGAGGGTGCAACACATGACAGTGTGCTGGAAATGCGCTCTACTCGTCGGCAAGCTACAAGTCCATTAAAGCGCCTAGATAACGAGACTACTTGTGACTGGAAATTTTCCATGTTCTAGTTTGGTCTATGTAGAAGCATGAAAAATACTAAAGAAATTGACTCATGCGGCCAAGATAGACCCATGCGGCTCAGAAAACGCATGCGGCTCAGGGAGTCATGCGGCATAAGGAGCTATGCGGCCGGAGGCATCTCATGCGGCTCAGAAGACACGTGGCGTGACAGTGCTCCCTTCCGATCCATGCTGCATTAATTGCTTTGACGGCTGACCCCTCTGAAAAGTTGACAGACCTGACACCAAAATAGGTAATTATGACTCTGTCATGATGATAAATCTCTAGGGAAGAGAAAGAAATCTCTGACATGATCCCCCGAGAACAATAAAATGCCACGTGGGTGTGCTTATGCGGCTCGAAGTGAAGACTTTCCATGCGGTTCAGAGTGAAGCTGTCCCATGCGGCTCGAGTGGAATCATCCCTATGCGGCTCAAGAAGATCATGCCCATGCGGCTCAAGCAGACACACCATTATGCGGTTCATGCGGCTCATCATATGGTTCAGAAGTCTGAAGGAGGGGGCCACTGTCCAGACAGTCCTGACACGTGTCCCAAGTCTTATGCGGCCCAAAATTCATGCGGCCTAAATCTCATGCGGCCCAATCTGTATACGGTTCTAGTCTCATCATTGGCTCTCAGGACACGTGTCCTCAGCCGATCAATCTCCCAGATTTATGGCAATCCAAGATTGGGTCGAATCCCAATGATCTGGGGCACGTGGCAGGAGAATAAATTTGATTTATTCGCAGATATGAGAGAATCATTATAAGAAAGATTTACGCCAATCAGCATTAATTGCTAATGGGGATTTGGTGTAATCTACCCTTAATGGTTCTGATTCGTCACAATCAGAAACGAACGGCCTGGATTGATCAATCCCCAGGCCGCCGCCATCTCCAAGAGCTAATCATTGGCAACCCTAGTGATCATATCCCACTATTATAAATAGCAAGGTGCCATTCCCTTGTGAGAGAGAGATATATACAAAAAAAAGAATCAGAGAAGAATACGTATACACAGAGAGACTTCCCCCCATAGTCAGAGAGAAAATATACACAGAGAGAGAAGCCAGGAGAGCAATCAGAGAGAGAGCAAGAAGGCGTTTCTTCGTCAACGACCAAGCAGATCTTTCCCGAGTCAAGGCTGCGTACCGATCGTCCAAGGAGTAAGGCAGAGCGGCCGTCGCTTTTCCGAGCCTCTATCGTCACCCCCCAGAATCTAAAATAAACAATCGTACTTAGACTGCTGTACCTAGGTTTTTGTCCCTAGGCTTTCTTTGTACGAGCGAGTTTGTATTGTGAGTCTAAGTTCAGTCCTCCGATAATTGCTCTGTACTTTTACAATCAATGGCAAACACGATGGCGACTCTGCTGGGGACTAACTTCTCCACGGTTGAGAAGTTGGTGACGCAATCGGACGCAGCCAAACTTGGCTCTACACAACAGAAGATGGTCGTACGCTTCGACCAACAGGCGTTCGAAGAAATGCTCTCTGAAGGTAGCACTGGCCCGGTCCAGAAGCACACCCGTACCATAAAGGCTTCAAAGAGTGGAGGCCAAAATCATTTGCTCCTCCGCAAGCCCTTGATGAGGTGCTCTCTATTGCTCAAGATGGCGAGAAAGACTCCCCTGCGGCCCCACTTCAGACCGTAGACAACTCTGCTGTCCCCAAGTCCGACAGAAGAAAACACTATGATGCTGGACTTGCAGGGGCAAAGAGGAACTCTACGTGCTCCGAGCCGCAGAAGAGTATTAACCGCAGGGAGAAAACCCATGCGGCTACAACCGCCGACCGCATAAAGAAAACTCATGCGGCCACATCTGTCAGTCGCATAACTTATGCGGCTACAGTTGCCAACCGCACGGATGAGACTCATGCGGCTATTAAAGTCAATCGCATGCAGAAAACCCATGCGGCCACAGATGCCAACCGCATACGGTCAGCCTGCACGGTCGTGACTCCTAACCGCATAAAGACTCATCCTACAACAAAAGACAGCTGAATGCAGACAGGCTGCACGGTACCCAATGCTAGCCGCATAACATCCGTCCCACGCTTCTCTCGATCAGTCTTCGACCGGCTCTCATGCGGTCCTGACTCTGATCATTATCTGGATGATAATCCAGACTCTGTGGTATTCGACTTAGACTCCTCCTATTACGCACCCACAAGTGCTAAAAGGAGGAAGTCTAGGGCAGCGCGGGCTCATCAAGTCCAGACGACTGCCCCAACCTCTGACTATCGGGGCGTCTCGCTGATTATCATGCGGGCCTCTGATGGGAAGTCGTATAAGACCACCCAAGTCCAGCCCCCGGCGGCAAACAGACAAAGTGGTTCCTCTGACCTGCGTGAGGTTATCCTCCACAAACGCAAGAAAAAAGAAGGAGCTTCGGGGTGTAAAGAGCCCTCACACGGACATTAATGCACCCAGATCATCGTCAACTGCTGTTGCAGCAACGCGGCGGTGACGGAAGACCGGCCATCCGTCTTCCAAAGACTACATCACCCGAGCTCAGAAGACGAGACACCTCCTGTTGTCTCCTGCAAATCCGCGCAAAAAGTTCTCGCCAAGGGAAGAGGGAAGAAAACGAGCATCTCCAGCCCAAAGGTGTCAACTACTACAGCTAAGAAACCGTCGTCTGAAGGGATATCCTCCACTGGAGTATTTCAACACACCCGTTCGAAGACGAAAACTGCTGCAGTAGGAAGTTCGTCGTCTGCAACATTGGGGGTCGTCGGAACTGGGGGTAGCACTCCTCCAAACATCCACGACAATCCGATATTCCAGGAATACGGACTGGAGGAAGCAAATCCTCCGACGGATACAACAGATACCGACGTCCCCAAGGACATCCTAGACGAAGCAAGCTCCGAAGCCGGGAGTAGTGTTCCTTCCGAGTCTGAACCTGAAGAGAACATTCCCACATATCCTGATGATTTCTCGATGTACGGGTACGACTCGGAGGGTACATCCTCCATCACTCCTTCCGTCACTCCTCATGTGAAGACGGTGTTCATGACAGACAGCAATCAAGGCGGTTCCGGTGATCGCCAGCGCATCGACACTTTGGAGGCCATATTGCACGCCTTGGTCAAGTCTGTAGACGAGATCAAAGCGGCGCTTCCTAATCTGCAGGGGGTGACACCTGGCCAGACAAGCACGGGTCCCCCAATCAACGTAGATTCAAATTCGGCGGCACCGAACCCGGGCAATAATTCTCCCGAAGTAACGGCTCCGACTGTGACAGATGAGACCCGAGAAGTAAGGAGAGAAGTTCAAGAGCTCCGAGCTATGTTCCACGCCAGAGAAAACTCTCAAGACTTCAGAATACGGCAACCATATCCTGCTGAATGGAGGGATGTTCCATTCCCACCAAGATATAAGCCGTTCAATGTCAACCCCTATAATGGCAAGACCTCAGCAAGTCAGTACATCACTTACTTCGAGGTCACTACCGACCATCTGCCCCATGATGACGCTATCCTGACACGGTTATTCATTGGGGCATTGGAAGGAGTTGCCTTCGATTGGTACCGCAACCTGCCGGACAATTGCATCCATTCCTTCGCTGGCTTCAAACGCCTGTTCTTGGAGAGGTTCTATGAGGTAGGGCAGGACGTCACGATGTCTACCCTCATGGACGTCATTCAAGGAGAGAAAGAGCTGACGAGGAATTACATTGAACGGTTCCGTCAAACCGCAATGAAGTTACCATCTGGCAACCCGGACTCCTTCTTGATCGAAATTTGCCAAAAGAGGTTACTCCCAACAATCAGTCTCTGGATGGGCGAGAGTCAATTCAAGGACTGGAAGGCTTTTATCATTAGTGCTACAAGTGCCGAAGAACGATTAAAGAAGGCTCGCCAACTGGGATTACATATCTCAGAGGGAGAGAACAAGAGCAAGCGTCCCAGCACCACCAACGACAATGGGGGTAGCCCCTCCAACAACCGGGACAACAGAGGCAAGCAGGCTATGGTGGCCGATACAGCCCAGAAGCCTAAGTCGCAACCTGCGGACAAACAATGGCCTCAAATCACTTACTCTTTTGAAGACGGTCACGTCAAGCCTATCTTGGACATGCTCATACAAGGAGATAGGATTCAGCTTCCTCCACCAAGACGGGAGTCTCGGCCGGCTGATCTGGAGAACCCAAAGTTCTGCCATTACCACCGCTACGTCCACCATGCTACGCACGACTGCTACCAATTGAAACGATATATCCAGAACCTCATCGATTCGAACGCTCTGGCCATCGATTTCGAGGAGGTAACCGTGGCAGCCAACATGGTGTCCGTACAATTCGGCAGCTTCCCTCCAACAGAGACCCAGGACGGGGTTATACCCATCCCTCTGGCAACGATGGAGATTGCTAATCTCCCGCCTGCTCAAGCTGCTGGTCTAGTACCCCTCACCACAGCACGAAGGGAAATCATGTGGGTCCATCCGGACCTAGTCCACGAGGTAACTCAGTCCACTCCATCTTCTAAAAAAAAGTGGAAAAGTCAGATCCTGCCGCACCACCTCAGCAGATGAAGAGGAAGTCACGGCCGTTGTTACTCGATCCGGAGCACAATCTCAACCTGTGGCTGAAAACTCGACTGATGATCATCCGCCCATTACCACGGATGCTCTGGGACCGGCTCAGCCTTCGACGACCGACAAGCCTAGGCCGAAGAAGACTCGCTTCGACAAATCCCTCCGAAAGGAAACATCTCAGGGGCTGGAGAGGCCCTACAACTTCGATATCTTGGCGCAATTGGCCAATAACCGGCCAAATTGTCCTTATATGAACTCCTGAGGCTCTCGAAGGATGTCCGCACAGCTTTGAGCGATGCACTTCAAAATGCCGACGCGTACCTGGCTCAGGTCAACCTCACGGGAGAAAATCAGCCCGCAGACCTCCAAGACAGCGCCTGTACGGGAGCAATGCCCAACATCGTCTTCACTCCATAAGACATGCTCATCAAGACTAATCTACACGATCGCCCATTATACTACACAGGCTACATCGGCGACATAAAGGTGGACCGGATGCACATTGACCCCGGGTCTTCCATAAGCATCATTCCAAAAGGACTACTGTATCATCTTCGCATCCCGATGCATCGCCTGACCCCTACAAACACCGCCATCAGCGGGTTCAATTCGGGCAGGAGCTACCCAATCGGGAAGATCCGTCTGAAATGTCAGATTGGCGATCTCCAATCAGAAGTCACTTGCTACGTCATAGATGTCGACACTTCATACAACATCCTTTTGGGGCACCCTTGGATACACGATTACATGATCGTGCCTTCCACGCTACACCAATGCTTCAAATATGTCGACAAGCACGGCTTCGTGAGGACAGAATTTGCTGACATCGATCCCTTCAAAGGGGTCGAATCTTATTACTCGGACTCCTGCCTATACGAAAAGTCGAAGAGGCACCTTGAAGGAGGAAATAAACAAACTGATGTTGAAGCAACCACGGGATCAGAAGAACCTCTGACAATCCACCTCCAGGCTCGCAAACCAGGCAATTTCGCACCCCTTACGGCCACACTGCGTAAGGGCGCGATCAGCCTCTCGGCACAGGAAGAGCAGTTGAGAATCCAGCTGCCAAGGTCCGGTCAGGTACCGAGACCCACGACAGGGCCACTTACCATCAGATTGCCGAGAGTCGGTCAATCCCAAATAGAGAAGCTCAATCCCTCCGATAGACCTCTGACGATACGCCTGCCTAAGAAAGGTCGTCACCCCGATGCGAGGTCTGACACTTCAAGCGAACCAGCCACCCCTCGCTCCACATCAAGTACCGGACTGGGGGTTGCTAGTCTACCAACAACCCCATGCTCCACTCCGTCAGTTGAACCTCTGAAGATCAAGCTGACTAGGACGCCCTCTCAATCTTCATTCACACAGGGGGTAGCCGAAGAGGAACCAGAGCTAGCCAAGTATGTGGCTGCCCACACTGACGCTCCCTCCGCAGATGATTTAATCCCTCTAGAAAAGATACCTTACTTCATCAATAAAGGGTTATCTTTGAACTACATCGAGCTCAATAAGCTATGTACAATGTATGCTATGGAACACGATATAGGCACTCACCTACATATACAGGTGACAAATGTGTACACCGCTATCCAACTTACTCCAGTAGAAGACGCTTACCGAATAATCGAGGGAGGGGACCACCCAATCATCTTCGGCCGGACGAACAACCCGCATCCCCTCGCCATGGAAGAAGTCGACTTCGGGTCAGATGCTGGAAGACTGCCCCTGTATCTCTATAGCCCTCAATCCAAATATCTCATGCAGAAACAGGGGTATGATCTAGAGACGACGCCAGGACTAAACTACGGCACTGGACGACGATTACCTTTGAAGACGCCAGCCCCGACGGGAAAACTACGGAACTACTATAACAAAACCCGATGCGGTTTAGGGTATGTAACGCCTACTACGACCCCTGAAAGCTCAGATGAAGAATGCGACTGGCAGTCACATTCAACCGGATCACCGACTTCCGACTCAGATACCAGCATCGGAGATGTGTTCAGACAAGTCATGTCAGTCAACATGGCATTCACCGACGCTTACGAGGAAGACGAAGACATCCCCGAAATCCTTGAGCTAGAGCCATGGGCCCAGCAATTAGACGCACAATGGGAAAAGCGGTTCGAACTGAGAGAACCTCCTACTGAAGATGAAGTCATACGAGTGGATCTCGGCAGCGAATCTTCTCCAAAATCGATCTTTATCAGTAAAAGCCTAACTGATGAAGAACGAGAGTCGCTGTTAGAACTTGTCAGAGAATACATTGATGTGTTCGCCTGGAGCTATGAAGACATGCCGGGGTTAGATCCTGACATCGCTCTCCACAAACTCAATATACGGCCAGATGCAAAGCCAGTCAAGCAGCAACAACGACGCTTCCGCCCAGGCATCATGGACGCGATCGAAGCCGAAGTCAACAAGCTAATAGCCAGCGGCTTCATTTGTGAAGAGCAACATCCTGATTGGGTCGCCAATATAGTACCCGTCCTCAAGAAGAATGGGAAGATTCGAATCTGCATCGACTTCCGCAACCTGAACGAGGCATGCCCCAAAGATGAATTTCTCCTTCCTATCACAGACATCATGATCGACAATACATGCGGCTTTGAACGTATGTCATTCATGGATGGATTCTTGGGGTACAATCAAATCAAGATGGCTCCCGGCGACGAAAAGCACACTTCATTCCGAACCCCGATTGGCACATACTGCTACACAGTTATGCCATTCGGTCTAAAGAATGCTGGCGCTACATATCAGCGAGCCATGAGTAACATTTTCAGAGAACATTTGCACAAGGCAGTGGAATGCTATGTCGACGACATCGCCGTCAAGAGTCGTCGTAAGGAAGATCATCTGCAAGACCTGAGAACGGTGTTCAACTTAATGCGAGCCCACAATCTGAAGATGAACCCTACAAAATCGTTCTTGGGCGTATCCAGCGGGAAGTTCTTGGGCTTCATCATCACTGCACGGGGTATCCATGTAGACCCTGAGAAAACGAGGGCAATCATGGAGATGGGTCCCCCGAGAAATCTCCGTGAACTTAGAGGCCTCCAAGGGAGGCTAGCGTATATCAGGAGGTTCATTTCCAACCTCTCCGGGCGATGCCGACCGTTCACCCACCTCATGAAGAAGGGAGTCTCATTCGTATGGGACGAGGAATGCCAGCGCACTTTCGATGACATCAAAGAATATTTATCAAATCCTCCAGTCCTGGTGGCCCCGGTCCCTGAAAAACCATTCCTGCTCTATGTACGAGCAATGAAACACTCCCTCGGTGCCCTGCTGGCACAAAACAACGACGCAGGCCACGAGCAGGCCATTTACTATCTCAGCCGAATGATGGTCGGGCCCGAACACCGATACACCGCTGTGGAGAAAGAATGCTTCGTCCTGGTATTCGCCATTCAAAAGACGCGGCACTATGTCACGGGGCAAACCATACATGTGATCTCACGAATCAACCCTCTCAGGGTCCTTATGACCAAACCAGGGGCACTCAGCTCCCGCCTCGCTACATGGGCGATATTGCTGTCCCCTTATCATATGATCTTCGTCCCGCAGAAGGCTGTCAAAGGTCAAGCCCTGGCAGACTTTTTGGCGGCCCATCCAGGATCGAAATCATCCAGAATATACGAAGAAATCCCAGATGAGGTCGCCGATTCAAATACAACCACCCACGATAACATATGGCGGATGTTCTTCGATGGCGCTTCAAGAACCGAACCCAAGGGAAACATCGTCGTCGGAGTCGGAGTAGTATTGGTCTCTCCTACCGGGATAGTGATCAATCGCGCCTACTCTCTCACGGAACCCTGCTCTAACAATGTGGCCGAGTACAACGTTTTGGTCATTGGCCTCCAACTCGCAAGAGAACTGGGGGTAGAATACCTTGAAGCATACGGCGATTCGCAATTAATCGTCAACCAGATTCGGGGGACGTACGAAGTCCGCCATGAAGACATGATCCTCTACCACCAAATAGCGATCAACATTATCTCATCATTCGAGGGATTCTTTATCGAACACGTCCCCAGACTCCAAAATATCGAAGCTGGTGCCCTAGCAGGCCTGGCTGCTTCCCTAGCAGTGCCAAACCACTCTCATCATTCGGTCGATGTAATCGGCCGTGAGCTGGTCTGCCCCAAGAACAACGTTCAAGCCATGGCGAGTTATTCTGCTCAGATGATCGACGAAGCGCCAGACTGGAGACAACCATTCATAGACTTCGTGGTCTACGACATCCTACCCGAGAACCCGAAGGAGGCTACTTCTATCAGACGGCGTTCTCTCTGATTCTTCTACGATTCAGAGACGAAAATGCTGTATCGCCGCTCCTACGACGGATTACTACTTCGGTGCTTGTCGAACGCAGAAGCCAAAGAAGCCGTACGAGAGGCTCATGACGGTGTCTGCGGGGCCCATCAGCCTGGCCCTAAGCTGCAAGACCGCCTTCGCCGGATGGGCTACTACTGGCCCACGATGGTGGCTGATGCAATAGATTGTGCCCGAAAATGTAAGGCCTACCAAGTCCACGCAGACTTCATTCACCAACCATCTGAATTTCTACATCCGACAGTGGCGTCCTGGCCATTCGAAGCATGGGGAATGGATATCATTGGTCCAATCACCCTACCTTCCTTCCGAGGACATCGCTTCATACTGGCGATCACTGATTACTTCTCAAAGTGGGCAGAAGCTGTCCAACTCGCCAAAGTCAAGACTTCGAACGTAATCAGCTTCCTGAAGCACCACGTCATTTACCGCTTTGGACTGCCCCGAAGGATCATCCATGATAATGGCCCGCAATTTATAAGCTATGCATTCTACCGATTCTGCAACAAACATCGCATTCAGAATGTCGCTTCGACACCATACAACCCGGCAGCAAACGGGTTAGCAGAGGCATTCAACAAAACAATCATCAAACTCCTCAAGAAATTTGTCTCCTCCAACAAACGCGACTGGAACGAGAAGCTCGGCGAGTGCTTATGGGCTTATCGCACCACGGTTCGAACAGCCATCGGAAATACACCATTCTCTCTGGTGTACGGGAGTGAGGCAGTTCTCCCATTAGAGACTCAGATTCCCTCACTCCGAGTCGCCCTCACTTATCAATTGACAACGGATGATAACTACCGACATCGACTACAAGAGTTAGAGGCCTTAGATGAAAAATGCCTCCTAGCTCAGCAAAGGATCGAATTATACCAAGCACGCATCTCAGGAGCCTTCAACAAAAAGGTCAAAGTCAGAACATTCCAAGTGGGCGATCTTGTTTTGGCAGTCAGGAGGCCAATGGTCATGACTCACAAGACCACCGGCAAGTTCCAGCCAAAATGGGAAGGCCCATTTACCATCGAGGCCGTGTTCTCCAATGGTGCTTACCGCCTCGCCAAGCAGAACGGAGACTTGCTCATGTTGGCCGTCAACGGCAAGTTTCTGAAGAAATACTATGTTTAAACAATATTTTCCAGAGTTTCGAGTTATGTGCCCGCTGGTACCACTGAACTCAACCCCCTAATTTTCCAACTTATTGAGTCACGTACCCTCTTGTACCGCTGATCTCATATCCCAAATTCCTAAGTCATGTACCTGCTGGTACCTCTGAACTTACACTTTGATTCCAACATTCACAAATTTTCGAGTCATGTACCCGCGTGTACCGCTGAACTCATGCCCTTCTTCCATAAACATATCCTAAATTCCTAAGTCATGTACCTGCTGGTACCTCTGAACTTACACTTTGATTCCAATATTTTCCAGATCTTCGAGTCATGTATCTGCTGATACCACTGAACTCACCCTCATAGTTTTTTTTCAGATTTTTGAGTCATGTACCCGCTGGTACCGCTGAACTCACACTCACCATTCTCCAGATTCTCGAGTTATGTACCCGATGGTGCCTCTGAACTCACATCCCGGTCACTCTTTCAGGTAAGAAGTTATGTATGATCATACCTCTGAACTTCCTTCCTGAAGGAGATCCCCCCTCATGATCTAATACCCACACTCCCAGTGCACAAAAAGGGTAATCGATCCACAAATTTCCAAAACGGCCATGTCCTCATTACCTCTGAGTCGTTCCACTTCCGCCAAAAACAAATCACCCCTACATAGAACTTCCATGTCCTTATTACCTCTGAGTTGTTCTATGTACCCCCCTGTCAAAGAGACCCTCATGCTCACCATGTCCTCAGCACCTCTGAGTCAGTATGATTGGTTCCTTTCTTTTAAACTTATTGTCCGTATCCAAAACCAGGGTATGTTAGGGACAATGGGTCCACGTAAGATGACCCGATAAAAGGATTATTACAAAGCAAAAGAGTGAAGCAAATATATATTCCATTCAGTCAGAAATCAGTTACATCCACACGGTTACAGGAAAGTTCTTCATTACAGACAAGACACCTCAAACCCCTAGTTACAAAAATACGTATACAACTCCTTCAACCACATTACGTATGAAGGGTGCAACTGAGGAAGATCCTCGTCCAGAATGGGAGAATCAGGATTCCCAGTGGTGTCACCCTCAGCAGTCTCGACAGTGGGGAGGACGTCGTCCCTCTCAGGCTCCGATTCTTCTTTCATTGTCTCCTTCTTAACAGAGGAAGGCCCCTGATTGACGCCAGGGAGCGACGGATCCTCTACCACTGCAATATCAGCACTCGGTGGAGACACTATAAGAACCAAAAGACGGAAAAAAGTGATGAGAAATGATGAAAACAGTCAGAAGATATTCAGAAGTGTTCATGCGGCTCGTTTAAAGACAACTCTTATGCGGCTTGGGCATGGAATATATTCCATGCGGCTCATAGGATGTGTATGCGGACCACGTAATCTAAAAAAAAAAAGCTCGCATCAAAATGATTATGCACGAAGCAATGCAGCAGAGCAGCATCTTTTAGGGTTTCAGAGCACCCAATCTTCTGCACAGTCCTTACCTTCGACGACAACATGAACATCAAGATGAACGGGGGGTGCGGCAATTGAAGACGAAGCCGACTTCCTGCTCCTAGCCATAACCTTCTTCACTGCCTTGGAAGCCCTAGGTGGCATCGTGGTTTGTCAGTTGGAAGAAGGAAGCAAGACAGAAATCTTAATCAGAAAGAGTCTAAGAGAGAAATCCTTCTAAATACCCTCCCATTTATAGAGAAAGGAGGGCCAAGACCGACGCTTCGTACAAAGTAGTCGACTCTTCGGCTATCGATACTGACTAGTTAATTAGAGGTCAGAAACTCCTAGGATCCTGCCCCAAAAAGGTTTGCATGCATGACATAATGGCGTGGCGAGCAGCTATACGGCTGAACAATCTATGCGGCCAAGATCTCTATGCGGTCAGGGTTTCATATGCGGTTAGAAGAGCACGGCCATGCTTCTTATTCAAAGTATTTCAATTTTACAAATTGAAAACTTTGAAGGGGGTCCTGTAGAAGCATGGAAAATACTAAAGAAATTGACTCATGCGGCCAAGATAGACCCGTGCGGCTCAGAAAACGCATGCGGCTCAGGGAGTCATGCGGCATAAGGAGCTATGCGGCCGGAGGCATCTCATGCGGCTCAGAAGACATGTGGCGTGACAGTGCTCCCCTCCGATCCATGCTGCATTAATTGCTTTGACGGCTGACCCCTCTGAAAAGTTGACAGACCTGACACCAAAACAGGTAATTATGACTCTGTCATGATGATGAATCTCTAGGGAAGAAAAAGAAATCTCTGACATGATCCCCCGAGAACAATAAAATGCCACGTGGGTGTGCTTATACGGCTCGAAGTGAAGACTTCCCATGCGGTTCAGAGTGAAGCTGTCCCATGCGGCTCGAGTGGAATCATCCCTATGCGGCTCAAGAAGATCATGCCCATGTGGCTCAAGCAGACACACCATTATGCGGTTCATGCGGCTCATCATATGGTTCAGAAGTCTAAAGGAGGGGGCCACTGCCCAGACAGTCCTGACACGTGTCCCAAGTCTTATGCGGCCCAAAATTCATGCGGCCCAAATCTCATGCGGCCCAATCTGCATGCGGTTCCAGTCTCATCATTGGCTCTCAGGACACGTGTCCTCAGCCGATCAATCTCCCAGATTTATGGCAATCCAAGATCGGGTCGAATCCCAATGATCTGGGGCACATGGCAGGAGAATAAATTTGATTTATTCGCAGATATGAGAGAATCATTATAAGGAAGATTTATGCCAATCAGCATTAATTGCTAATGGGAATTTGGTGTAATCTACCCTTAATGGTTCTGATTCGTCACAATCAGAAACGAACGGCCTGGATTGATCAATCCCCAGGCCGCCGCCATCTCCAAGAGCTAATCATTGGCAACCCTAGTGATCATATCCCACTATTATAAATAGCAAGGTACCATTCCCTTGTGAGAGAGAGAGATATACAAAAAAAAGAATCAGAGAAGAATACGTATACACAGAGAGACTTCCCCCCATAGTCAGAGAGAGAATATACACAGAGAGAGAGAAGCCAGGAGAGCAATCAGAGAGAGAGAGCAAGAAGGCGTTTCTTCGTCAACGACCAAGCAGATCTTCCCCGAGTCAAGGCTGCGTACCGATCGTCCAAGGAGTAAGGCAGAGCGGCCGTCGCTTTCCCGAGCCTCTATCGTCTCTCCCCAGAATCTAAAATAAACAATCGTACTTAGACTGCTGTACCTAGGTTTTCGTCCCTAGGCTTTCTTTGTACGAGCGAGTTTGTATTGTGAGTCTAAGTTCAGTCCTCCGATAATTGTTCTGTACTTTTACAATCAATGGCAAACAGTCTAACCTTTAGCCTAATCCATATTTAGTACGAATCCCTGGCCGTGGTACCCAGGGAGTCACGTCCTAGGCATGATGCAAGACAAGACAAGTAGATTTGCATAAGCAACAAGCAAGAACACCCACGGTGTCAGGGGCAAGTCAAGTTAAGTCAGGAGTGCGCCACGGCGGGCCACTATCAAGTTATCAAGTAAAATCAAGTTATAAGTTGCGGGTTACAAGTTTTCATCTCAGGTTATGGCCAGGATCAAGAAAGCTAGTCACAAGCCAATTTCTAGAAAATTCGTGTCAAGACATGTCGGGTCAATTCAAGTCGTGATGTGGGCAAGTCTCAGAAAACACAAATCAACAAGAGAAGGCAAATACCAAGGGAAAAACCAAGGGACACCATGGCACAAGGTGTGCTAAGTCAAGAGGCAGCCCAAAGGCCACCGTGCAAGGGATCGGGCTAGGAGGCGCGAGGGCGCTGCCACTAGGGTGCGCAAGGGGGCGCAGCCGCTAGGGCGCGCAGGAGCGCAGCCACTAGGGTGCACAAGGGGCGCAGCCACTAGGGTGCACAAGGGGGCGCAGCCACTAGGGCGTGCAGGACAGCAGCCACTAGGGTGCGCAAGGGGGGCGCAGCCACTAGGGCGCGCAGGGGGGGTTGCGGAGCAAACTGTGCGGGGGCGCAGCACGCCAGGCGCGCCAGGCGCGCAGGCGGGGATGACGCGCGCGCAAGAGCGCTGCTCGTACGGGGGCGCGTGCGCAGTACGCGGCCAGCGCGGAGCTAGGCGCACGCAAGGGCGCTGCACAGGGCGGGCGCGCGCGCAAGGGCGCGGCGCAAGGCGGGTGGCTGGGCAGTGCGCAAGGCGCGCCAGCGCAGGACGGGCGCACGCAAGGGGGGCGGTGTACGGCGGGTGGCTGGGCAGCGTGCAAGGCACGCCAGCGCA
This sequence comes from Iris pallida, assembly GCA_029216955.1. Classification (NCBI taxonomy): domain Eukaryota; kingdom Viridiplantae; phylum Streptophyta; class Magnoliopsida; order Asparagales; family Iridaceae; genus Iris; species Iris pallida. The sequence goes on along the minus strand of JANAVB010041220.1, from coordinate 2,957,889 downwards.
GGACGGGCGCACGCGCAAGGGGGGCGACGCACGACGGGCCAGCAGGGAGGGTCTTCTTCTTCTCCATTGTTGAGAAGGAGCTCCAATAGGTTCCAAAACTTCAAAATACCACAACTTGGCCATCACAACTCCAAATCTGGATTTTTAAAGCTCTATCTTGGGTGAAATTAGATTCTCCCCAACATAGGAACCTCAAAACCCACAAAAATTCAACTTAAATAGATCAAAACCATGTAAATCCGAAAATAGGGAAACTTAGATCTATGGAAATCCATGGATCAAGATCAAAAATGACAAGTTCTAATGTTGTTTCTAGAGGGCTAATCTATCTAATGGACAAATTAAAATGGGGTCTTGTTTTATGGCAAGGTGCACTTGCCTATGGGTGGGGTGTTGTGTGGAAGAAGGAAGAAGATGATGGAAAATTAATGGAAGAGTAATGAGGAGAGAGAATGTTGGTGGAGATATTAATGAGGGTGGGTTGTGGTGGAATGAGGGTGGAGTATAGCTAAGGTGTTCCTTTGGGCTTAAAATCAAACCAAACCAAACCAAACCAACTAAAATCGAGCCGAGCCGAAACCCAAAATATGAGAAAACCCAAAATTCCACAAGTCGAAAAAAATAAAAATACATGGCAAAATCCAACTATGAGCATGAATACGAAATACGGGAAATAAGGATGACACATGGATAATTTGTATACAAAGTATTATTTCTTAGGACGGTTCCTAGGACCCTAGGGACCGATTCGACCTAGCAGGAAATCACTACAAGAATAAGTCATAATAGCGACGTAATTATCGACGTTTAACAAAGACGTCGCTATATTTTAGCAATTTAGCGACGTAACTATATAACATCGCAATACGTCACTATTAGCGACGTTCAGCGACGTATTGCGACTACGTTTTGTATTATAAAACGTACGTCGCGGATATGTCGGTGAACTCGCTAAAATCACTAATATTAGCGACGTTCGACGACGTATTGCGACTAAGTTTTGTATAAAAAAATGTACGTCACGGATACGTCGGTAAACGTCGATAATATCACTGATATTATTGACGGTTACCGACGGCTCATAATGACGTCGCTAAAACGTTTCATATATGGTTCTGCTGGCCCGATCGATTTCATTTTTTCACCCAAAATTTCATTCTCCCGCTCGAGAGCCCCAAATCTTTCTTCCACCGGCGACCACCCCCTCCCTCGCGGCGACCCCCCTCCCTGCGGCGACCCCCTCCCGCGGTGACCCCTTTCTCCGCGGCGACCCTCGTTCCTCCGGCGTCCCCCCTCAATCGGTGACCCTCCGCCGATCCTCCACCATCGAGTCTCCTCGTCGACGCCGACCCGACCAGTCCCCTCCGCCGCTGCTCCAACCCCGACCCGATTCCGACCAAGGCAGGTAAACCCTAACCCTATCTCCCTCCTCCTGATGTGCTGACACAGACACGATACGACACGCTGACACGACACAATATTTGTACACAATATTGTCAATTAAGTAATTATTTCAAAGGTAAAAAAACACTAGCATACTTAAATGTAGTCTACTACCAAATAAGAAAGCTTTCAAGGAGAGTCGTATACACTGACACTGAAATGACTCTTTAAAGTCGAGAGTTTTGAAATACTAGATTAGTATTTCTATATATATGATTGTGTATGTGTGTGAGTTATTAGTGTGAGATGAAAAGCGGGGTATTAGTGTTATTTTATATGTGGTAAAGAGTATTTTTGGCATGCATCGATAGAAATAAAAGAGGTTACTCAAAATAATTGTCAGTTTGAGATAGTTGCATGAATAGGTGGTCTGCTAACATGATTGATATTATTTCCAAGAATGTAGTTTATGTTTAGATTCTTATATGAAATGCACACTCATATTTGTGTCATACTAAGTGATTTTGATATCTAATATACTAAGGAGTATCCTAGTGCCAACAGTGTATAGAGTATCCTAGAAGAGTAGGTATGATTGGTATATCGTATTATATAGAGTACATAGAGTATCCTTTCGGTCTATAAGAGTTACTTCACTCAGTTTGTCAAGACAAGTAAACTTTTTAAATGTTGATGGTATATATACCGTCAATATTTGGTTTTGCCTTGTAGCTACAGGCAGTTGCCTGCATTTTGCCTTATAACTTGCCTTTGGCCTGTGCTTGAGCAGTGTGAACTTTCAGGTTAGGGTGTTAGTTCATGATTATCATTGTTTAGATATTAGTTTCAGTTAAAGGGTTAGTTTAGATTAGGATATTAGTTTATGTTAGAAGGAATATGAGAGTTAGTAGATGTTAAAGTAGGATATTAATTTATTAGTTAGGATAGATAGTTTGAGTTAGGATACTGCTCAAGCACGGGCCAAAGGGTCGATATTGGATATTAATTTAAAAAGTTTTACTTGTCTTGACAAACTGAGTGAAGTAACTCTTATAGACCCAAAGGATCGATAATATTGGACAGTTGGTATCGTGTACTCCTACAAGTACAATTATACCTCGACAGACACCTTTTTTACAAGAGATTGGGGAAAATTTGCCCTTAGTAATGAATTGTAAGTAGGAGACAAGTGCATTTTTTGAGCTGCTATCAAAGGAAAATAATAATATTGTGATAGATGTTGAAATTCTCGAAAGACGAAAGCAACTTAAAAGTATTTGTGGTGGTGAATAGACCCCTAGTGTAGCATTGTTCCTTAACGTTGGAATAGGATTCAGCTTGGCACTCGTCTCTAAATAGACCCCTAGTGTAGCATTGTTCCTTAACATTTAAACTCCAAATTTCCTCTTATAAGAATATTATGTGCTAATAGAGTTCTTTCTTATTTTGACTTAAAATTTCTCTGCAACTGTAGAACTCTATGATGATGTAGAATGTACAGTCAAAACATGACTTAAATTTTCTACAAAGATTTGCAGCTTCAAAACACGACTTACGTCACACAAGCTCAACTTGCTGAATGATTGTCAAAAAAATATTAAATTTTCAAGCTGAGACGGCCAATTCATTTGTGAGTAATAGTGAAGAAGTGTCAATGAGTGAAATGTCACCAATAATCTCACACTACACCATAATAGGCGATTACCCACGGTTATTACCGTGACAATTATTTTTCGTCACGGTAATAACCGTTACTAGTGAGGCGTGGTTAATATTTAGTCACGGTAATAACCGTGACAAATATTTGTTTTGGTAACGGTTATAACCGTGACAAATATTTGTTTTGGTCACGGTTATAATCGTGACAAATATTTGTTTTGGTAACGGTTATAACCGTGAGAGAAGTTCATTTATGTGACGGTAATAACCGTGACGGATAGGTAAAAATCGTGACTAAATTTAACTTGGTCACGGTAATAACCGTGCTAAAAATCTTTTATTTTTGAAAAAAAATAGTTTTTCCTTCATATTACCAGAATGTGAACCACTAAAACTGTAAGCTTTTTTATTTAGACAGTACATTTCATGTTTAATACCAGCATACAATAGATTTTTTAGTAGAGATGAATGATGAACAAAGAAGACGTCAAAGTCCATTGGATGAACAATGTTCTAAAATCATCTCCGATGATGGAGGTTCATTGAAATACAATAGTTCTATGTTAATATTTGTCTCGATCACAATTTAGTATAAATGGGGGGGTCCAATAACAATTATACAGAGCAAAGTGATAGGAAAAAAAATGTGAGCACTTGTTCAGCTTCATTCTGAGCTCATACTCGATTTCAGCCCGAGCCATGGCTGGCTCTCCACTACCTTGGCCAAGTTTGCAGGAGAATCCTTCGAAGAGTCTTTCACTTGCTATGGTGCCTTGGCATTGATGCTAGCAATGAAAAGAATGGAATGCTAGTGATGTGACATTAATGACAACATGGTTTTATTTTACCCAACTAGGGTGAGTATCCTTACCGATCCTCTCTTTTCAAGGAACTATTTGAGAGATGCTTTCCTTGCCATGGGAAGATCTGTTATCAAAGAAACACAATAAAATTTAGTTCTTAGAAGGCATATGGTAATTGGGCATTTTCACTAATGGTAATTGGGCATTTCCAGCAATATTCAAGATGTCACATGACAAGTACTAAAAAAAAACTTCTCTAACATTTAACATGGAGAGCATATTTGAGGATAGAACCTTATAGTAGAAGACTGCAAAATTTCTATACCAAAATACTGGAGCCAATTTAGTGTTTGCCCCTGGCACTATCTCAAATTAAACTTGAGACACATTGCTTACACAAGAAATAACCAGGAAGTAGATTCCGAATAAGTTGACAAAGAAGAAAAAGCCCAAACCAGATGCCAACTGAAGTTCCTAAATTCAAATGTTTCAACTACATGTGTGTGTGTGTCAATATCTATCCTATCACAGCAGTTTCCTCTTGAAGCTGTCCGTAATTTTTTCCTCATGAAGCTATATGTATGTTGGCACAGAAACTCACTATTTGTCTGCTTACAACATTAAGGTATTAAAAATGTAGAAATTATATAACAGACACAGAAAGACAAGTCACTCACCTAATGACATGCCTTCCTTCAGCATAGACAACCTGAAAGACCAAACCCATCAATCCAACACTACCTCTATCATACACCAGATAATTATTCCTTAACACCTGCAGATATAAGAACACACACCAAAATGACCCATGTGGTAGCAAGAACAAGTTGGCCAAAAACACTGATCAAAGAATATATATAATATATCAATAAGGTCACAAAAAATAGAAGACCTTAGTGGTTCTTTCTAGTTGCCATATATATATATGTCAAGAAGAGTATCTTGGAAATTCTACAAACTTAAGTGTTATAAACATTCAGGTACTTGCCAATCTAATTTGTAACTGTGCGACATTGGGTTTTTTCTATTTTGTTATGAATTAAGCCTGAAAGTTATGCTAATGTCTCCACCATAGGTACTTGCCAATCTAATTTGTTGCAAGCTGTTAAACTATAAAATAAAACTAAGCTCACTTCACTATATATGGACAAAAAAAGATTCATAAGCAATACATATCATCTAGCCAGTAAACATGAACATACTTTTCCTTGGGCCATTTTGTTTATCAATTAAAGATACCTTTCTCGAGCAGCTTCCTCTTCCTCCAAAAGCAATTTTGGACATCTTACAGCTTCTGCAGCTTTTTTAGCGAGCCATGCTTCGACCTTATAAGGGGAAAATAAGAAGTTAGAGATACCACACAGCAGGAAGAGGAAATTTTGACATACCAATTTCAGTTCTGGCATAAAACTAGTTATTACAACTATATTTTCATGTCCAGAGAGATTGCCTGAGCATCATTATCAAGGAACTGAGTTATACCAACAAATATAAAGGTCCCTTCACTTGTATCGTCAAGGGCACAAAATAGTTCCTCAGAGGATATAGGAGAAATGGAAAGTCTTGCAATGACAACATCCTATATGAAACAAATAGAAATTTAAAGTAATCAAGCTTTTATAATTTGGGATCACCTAAAAAATATAATTGCATTCCTTCTACCATAAGAATTATGCCAACCTTCATATATATTTTTATGGTAAAGTAGTCATGATCCTGAGATATGCCATGTTAATATGAGTAATTTAATCTCAAACTTTTCATTTTCTAGCCAAAACAATTTGAGTGTACTTAAAATTATGCCAAATGTAGCTCAAACTTTAGCTCCTGAGCAGTGCCTAAAGTTACGTAAACCAAATATGCCACGACAAACCAAATGAACATTAATAATTACTTTAGGATGTGAGAAAAAAAAAGTTTAGTTTAAAAATAGATATTACATTTGGGATGACCCATGACAAGAAGTACAGGAAAGATCAAATTCTAAAAAAAATCAAGGTATAAAAATAAGAGGTAAGCAGCAGGATATGACTGTGTTCAAGGTTTATGCAGAGTAAGGATGTGAGGCATGGACATGCCTTCATCCTAACTGCACATATCAGTACTCTTCTTTGTTGTTTCTGTGAGTTTGGTATTTTACATCGTAAGGATGTGAGGCATGGACATGCCTTCAATCTAAGGATGTGAGGCATGGATATGCCTTCCAACCAACGCAACTATGATGACGGTAGCATACCAGATCAGCCCAAAATGGTTATCCATGATATAATAAGAAATCTAGTATGGTTGACGAAGATTTCATGTTTGTTTGGATGTTGCCCTTGTTCAAACATATGATATCTAATTCACTCTGCAATATGAAATATTTAGGTTAGGTTCCTGAAAAGACAAAAAGGGGGCATTTGGTACGCGGACTAGATATAGTCGAAAACCATAATGCATAATTTGTTAGATTACAACACCAATTATCACAAATTGTTTAGAGTATAGTACCATTTATCACAAATTGTTCGGGGGAATTTGACATGTTCATGTTGATATAGAAATAAATATTTTCTTGTTTATGGGAATTTGACATGTTCATAATTTGTTAGAGTACAGTACCATTTATCAGAAATTGACCATAATGCCCTCTACTTTTATTCTGCAAAAATTAGAAACAAAACCAATCATTTTCTCAATGTTTGATCACACACAAGAAAAGATGGCCAACAACTTTTTCTTAACCCTGTAGTTGAAAGAACAATATAGATGGAGTTGAAATCCAGACAACTGGATATGGTTCTTAGGTTATATAATGAAGATGAGGTTGATTTTTATTGTGGCTCCTTTACCATAAACTAGCAAGCCAATATCCAGAGCTGAAATCAGGTGCTCGGTTGGCTGTCATCTCCCCTTGTAGACATCAAGCGAAACTTTTATGACAATGTTTTCGATATACATTTGTTTGGGGTGCAGGAAGATCAAGTAGTAGATATAGATACATTTGATGGATTCCAAGTTCATCAGCTTTATATACTTTTAACTATCCTTTGTTTCATTTGCAGCAATCCACTGAATTAGAATTCTTTGGATGGGAAGATGCTTATTTGTTCAAGGATAGACATGAACAATCCATGAATATGAAATATACAAACGAATCCAAACCTCTGGATGCATGTGATATTGAGTTTTCAGCATTTGAACAGGAAATCCACTCTTGGAATCTCTTAAGCAAACTTGTCCCGTATCTAACAAAAACCCAAATAGAAAAATATACAAGGGAAAACCATGTGAAGTAACTATAAAGTACCCAGATGATCTGTGTACCTGAATATCTCAGCAGTTGGGGAAATTACAGTAGCTGGCAGTTGAACTGGATCATTAACCTACAAAGAAGTATTAATTGTCTGAAAATTTTCAAATAAGTTAAACCAATACCTCTAAGTACTATCTGGTATAGGAACATGAGGCCACCATTTTTACCAGTAAAATAGGTAGTACAGATTCATCACCTGCTTCTTCGTCATAACCTACAATTTGGTAACCAGGTAAATAAATGGACAAAATTTTCATAACGAACATACAAAAGAATAGCCTAGAATATAAACCAATTTCATGAACCTGATGTGCAGCAATGGTCATCGTCCCCATCGACATTGCAAAATAGGTAAGTAAGAAACAGAACAACATAAAACAAGTAGAAAAAAACAAATCAAAAGCATGCTACCATTGAAATTGTAGCTCAGCTCCTTCTTTATTTTCCTATGTCTTTAGCTCGCTCCTCCATTTCAAGACATCCATTCAATGGAGCTATTCTTGAGTGTTTCAAGACTTTACACTAAACCTAAAGCATGTATTGATGTTATTGCCTTGTAATTGCATCCCATTGAAGAACTGCTAGGATCAACAAATACTCTTTTAAAGGGCAGACAACACTTTTGAAATACAACCATTGGCAATTGAGACTTTAGGCTTTGCTATAACATTATTCAGAAATTACATGTGGTCAATAATACCAAGCTTACATAAATTATTGTAGCGTAATTTCAAGAGAGGAATATAATTTAAGACAGTTTAAAATTGCAGCAGTTTAATGGAAGGAAAACTTACTGCATCAAGGTTCTGGGTAAACAATTGTGACATCAAGATCATTCATTTTAAGAGAAGTACCCAGTTGAAGACCAATGTATCTTCCTCCAACAGTTACAACTTTTCCATTCTTCTTGGTTTTAGTATCTCCACTATAATAAAGAATTATAACTGAAACAAGTAAACTGATGTAGAATAAAATGAAGTATCCATGATTGTATACCGACTACAAGATTACAAGATGGTTTCTATACAAAACCAAAAATGAGGGACCAAATATTAGTCACTCAAGTCCTCCACCTCTAGAGAGAGGGTACAAAATGGTGCTCTACAAGAATTAAAACCAAAAAGTAATAACTTGAGACTCCATAGTTCCCCTAACATGCATATTTTATCAGTTTCATAATAACATAATACAAAGAGTTTAATTAATTAAGTTAAATAGTCCATAACATATGTAAATATGCAACCTAATCGCTTCTATAACAAGTACGAGGAAGTTCATCAAATCTAACATCAATCATTGTGAGTTGTTCAAGTAGAATAAGCCATTATCAACATGATTCCAAAACCTGGGTTACCATGTTTACTATCAGCAACTGGGATGCCGTAGGTGCTTATAAAGTACAAAAGCCATCCCCCAATGAGAAGACATGATAAACTTCATCTATCTCCAACTTTGTTATTCACAGCATCTACTGAAGATATTTTAAAAATCTGAACTTCTGGACCTGGCCCTCCTTATCCTATCAAGTAAACAGAAAAATGCTAATTTTATAAGTGTAATTCTAAATTCAGAATCATAAATAAATAAACAAATAGAACAAAAATTACTAGTAAACCTTATTAAGCCTGGAAGTGATTCTAAAACCTTGATGTCTATTTCCAGATCGTATTGCTTCATCGCCTCCGGCAACTAGTATTCCGAGGAAGGGATCAATGCTTTAGAGAAAAAAAAACATCAATTTCATCTCTAGATGGATCGATCCATTAACCAGAAATTAGAAATCAAAGTTCATAGGAAGGGAGCTAGAATTTTACGAGATCCAAAGAAATTGGGGGAGAAGGGGATGAGTCAGAGGGGTCGAACCAGAAAGTAGCTATTGTCGTCAAAAAATGCGATGACGGCGTGGTTCTCCTGCGTACCTACGGGGTTGCAAAGGCCTCATTGTAGATGACGGCGTGGATCTCTTGCGATGAGCATGTGGAACTTCACCTCTCCCTACACCATGTCGCTGGTCTTGAATCCATGAACAGAGGGGAAGGAGATCGATGGATTGGGAAACCCTAGATTCGAAAGAGGATGACACCAGTCGCAGAAGGAGGAAGGACGGTAGTGTTGCTCGCTTGGTCGATAGAAGAGAAAATAGGAGTGAGGAGAGAGATGAGTGGGAATTGGGGGGAGTTGATCGAAAGTATTGGGGGGAAATGAAAACATTCGTGGGAAAATGAAAGTTTTTTAAGTCATTTATAACGGTTAATATCGTTATTTAAAATAAACCAAATATAATTTGTTTTTAGTAACACTTATTTAATTATTGTCACGGTAATTATCGTGACTAACTTGTCACGGTTATAACTGTTACGAATTAGAATAAAAAAGTGTTACAAATTGTTTGTTTTGGTGTAGTGTCAATTTTCTCTAAACTGTCACTCTCTACTGACCTCTATCTAAATTGCGCACCCATATGTAAACTTCCTTAACATTCATTCACAGACTACAATGTGCATGTATCTATCTTACAGAATTATCCTCAATTGGATATGGATATGAATTACTACTTACGAAATTGTTTGTGGATGTAAAACCGTCATCCTGATGACATGTGCGGTGTGCGGGATGAATTCATAGAGGGTGTATAGCAGTTCCTGTAGTTTGCCAAGGCGTTCCCTCAGTACATGGACGGTACCAAAATTAAGTGTCCATGTGTGAGATGTCGCAACTTGAAATATCATCCAAAAGTGGAAGTCACGTATTATTTATACTCGAAGGGTTCCACGCTAAATTACTATCAGTGGAGCACGCACGAAGAACTTGTGTCTTTAGCATCGGAGTATGAGCCTTATGTGGATGTCCACAACAACGCTGCTTACGATGATGGGTTGGTGAACATGATTTTTAATGCGGCGGGGCCTAGCTTCGATCCGGGCGATCATGATGCACCTGAGGAGGCACCGATCGCCGATGCTGCACAGTTCATGGAGTTGCTGGAGAATGCAAGGACTCCATTATATCCTGGTTGTAAGGATCATTCACCGTTGGAGGTGGTTACAAGATTGTTGAGCATCAACTCCGATTTTAACATGTCGCAAGATTGCTACAACTGTCTTATGGAGTTGCTTATAGAAATATTGCCTGAGAGTGCTAAGTTGCCTAAAGTCTTCTACCGGTCTAAGAGGATGGTGAGATCGCTCTGGATGGGATACGAAAAAATTGATGCATGTCGCAACGGGTGCATGTTGTACTACAAAGACGATAAGGATGAAGATGCCTACAGATTTTGTGGTGTCGATCGCTACAAGGACAGTGGTAGAGAAAAGTCTGTCGGTGCCAGGAAGCCTACCGATTTGATGCACTACTTGCCGTTGATGCCGCGGTTGCAGCAGTTGTTTATGGTGAAGGAAACTGCAGAAAATATGAGTTGGCATAAGTGGGAACAGACCGAAGGAGTATTGGATCACCCATCTGATGGAGAAGCATGAAAGCACTTTGATCGAGAGTATCCAGATTTTGCTTCTGATTCGCGTAATGTCAGATTGGGTCTCTGCTCCAACGGTTTTACCCCATTCGGACTTTCGGGATCCCAGTATTTGTGTTGGCCTGTGATCGTCACTCCGTACAATCTATCGCCTTGGATGTGCATGAAGACTCCGTATATGTTCCTCACCGTTATTATCCTAGGTTTGAACAATCCTAAAAGGAACAGCGATGTGTATTTACAGCCATTGATTGATGAGTTGAATCAGCTGTAGGAAGTAGGTTCCAACACGTACGATGTATCTAGAAAACAAAATTTTCAGATACGGGCAGCACTTATGTGGACCATCAACGACTTTTCGGACTATGGTATGTTATCTGGATGGAGCACGCATGGTCATCTTTCATGTCCGTATTGCATGGACCGCACTAAGGCTTTTCGTTTGAAACACGGAGGCAAACCGTGCTTCTTCGATTGTCATGGACAATTCCTGCCGAAGGATCATCCGTACCGGAGGAACATAAATGCTTTTCATGCTGGCATTGTGGAGAAGGCTAATCCCCCGCCAAGGTGGCCCAGATACACGATATGGAAAGAGGTAAAAGATTTACCAAGAGCTATTGAAGAGCCTGCTACGGGCTACAAGTGTGACGGATTTGGTCGCACTCATAACTGGACGAAGAGGAGTATATTCTGGGATCTGCCATATTGGAGCACCAATCTGATTAGACATAACCTTGATGTCATGCATATCGAGAAGAATGTGTTTGACAACATAATTAATACTGTAATGGACGTAAAGGGGAAGACGAAAGACAATCCAAAGGCTAGATTGGACTTGGAAGAAATATGTAGACGTCCTGCATTGCATTTGATAGAGGACGGAAATGGAAAGTTGAAGCAGCCTAAGGCAATTTTCTCACTGGAGAAGGAGGATAAAGTGAGACTTTGTAGGTGGATTCAAGGTCTGAAATTTCCAGACAGGTATGTTTCGAACTTGAGAAGATGCGTCGACCTCAAGAAGAACAAACTGACAGGTATGAAGAGCCATGATTGTCACGTATTCATGGAGAGGTTAATTCCGATTGCATTTCGAGAATTCTTACCCCCGGTTGTTTGGGATCTATTGACCGAGCTTAGCATATTCTTCACAGATCTTTGTTCTATTAAGTTGCTCGTCGATCGTCTAAAAAAGTAGGAGAATGGTATTGCGGTAACAATGTACAAGCTCGAGAAGGTATTTTCTCCAGGATTCTTCGACTCCATGGAGCATTTGCCAAGTCATCTTTCCTACGAGGCACGTGTTGGCGGGCCCGTCGGTTATTGGTGGATGTACCCGTTTGAGCAGTATTTGAACCACCTAAAAAGGAAGGTAAAAAATAAGGCTCGGGTCGAGGGTTCTATTTGTGAAGCCTATATTCTCGAAGAGATTACAAACTTCTGCTCGACGTATTTCAAACCTAATGTTGCTACGAATAGTACGAGGGCTCCGAAAAACGATGACGGTTATCAAGAATCTAATGATGGAATACTAAAGGTATTCAATGCGTCCGAAAAGCCTTCGGAGAAAATGAAGAAGAGATATTTGAATGAAGAAGAGCTAAGGGCTGCTCAGTTGTATGTATTACTCAATTGCAACGAGGATGAAGTGGAGAAGCTAGAGGGGTAAGTAATTAATTATGAGTTTACGTCATCTCAATGTAATAGTATAAGCTAATATTATTGTACTAATCGGCGGTTGCTTCGTTATTTTTCAGCACATATAATGATGAGTTGAGGTCGGTTAGACCCTAGCTAACAGACGAAGCATTAGAACAAGAAATGAGACGTCATTTTCTTTCTTGGTTGAGCGAATATGTAAGCAGCCCGGTAATTACTGGAATCTTTTAATGCAACTGCGCAATAAATAACTTACTATCTCTTCTTTGGTATTCAGGTCGATCGTCTAATTTCACCCAAGATTGAATTAATTAGAACTCTTGCCAAGGGACCAATTACTTTTGTTAAAATATGGCCAAGTTACTGTGTCAATGGCTTTCGGTTCAAGTCGACAAATGCTCTGATCAGAGACAGCTTCCTGGATCTTGATTCCACGAAAAACAGTTGTTTGTGTATCAAATCTTCGAACTACAAAGACGTCGATCCAGAAAATAATTTCTTTGGCATCTTGCGAGAGATTGTGGAGTTGACATATAATTATGGCAGAGAACCTGCAAAGATCGTGTTGTTCAAGTGTGAATGGTTCGATCCGACTGAAAATCAAAGTTGAAAAATTGACAAGCATGGTCTTGTGGATATAAACTACAAGAGTAGATATCAAGGCTACGAACCATTTGTCCTAGCAACTCAAGCTCAGCTCGTATACTTCACAGCTTATCCGAGACGGGGAGCAACGAAGTCTGACTGGTGGGTAGTATGCAAGACTAAAGCTAGAGATACTTTTGATGTTGACGAAAAAGCTTATCTGGAGGACGAGCTACCTCTTGTAACCAATATTGTTGATGTGGACTCCACGGAAGTTACGCATTACACGATACATAATGTAGAAGATTTAGAATTATTCGAAGAGAAAGACGAAGCCGACGAAGGCGAACATGAAAGTGAAGATGAAGAGGAAGATGAGGTCGAGGAAGACGAACAAGATAATTATTCTGAAGATGATTGAGAGAGATGTACTTTCATTTTGATAATTATGTAGATTTGGTTATTATCTAGTCTTGGTTATTATCTGAATGTACTATCTAGACTTAGATATTTCTTGTAGAATGTACTATCTGAAGTTAGATGTTTCTTGTAAAATGTACTATCTGGACTTAGATGTTTCTTGTAAAATGTATCATCATATGTTGTCTTGGTTATTATCTTGTCTTTGTTGCACTTTCATATTTTTAGTCTCTATTATTTGTTATCTTTGTTGTATCTCATCATATGTTGTTATCAGGCATGACAGGTCGTCGCGGATCGTTTTGCATTTTTCGACATGGGGCACAGGGTACTGATACTGGCAGAGGACAGAGTACTCCTTCGGTACCTACTGGTGGTACTGCTAGAGGACGAGGTTCTTCTTCGGTACCTCCTACTGGTACCGGCTCTGGATCTTCGTCGTCCAGTACTCCTGTGTATCGGACAGTAGCTCCGCCCGCCACGATGCTACGTGGCATAACTCCTGAGACGAGTAGTTCCAGGCCTGAGACTGCTCCAGAGAGTAGCGTTCCTCCTGCTGATACGACGATGGAGGCAGATGAGCAGATGGAGGAGGCTGCGCCGACGGCCGACCAGTATCAGGCAGATGATGCATGCGCACCTTCGGAGGAGACGAGGACGGATATCTGGGCCGACGGTACAAAGTAATTATTTTGGTTTATCATTTTTTCTGTGTTTATCATAAATTAACTTTTTTCATGAATATAATATGTCTGTATAGATATCGTCCCCCGTCGGTACAGAGACGCCTAAGCCAGCTCTTGAGGCAAAATATGGTGGTCCTTGGATAAACTACTCGGATGTTCCTGACGATAGGAAGGCCTACTGGTTTGCGAGCTTCAAGGTTAAAATAGATTTGCTTTTAACATTAATCATTTGATTTATGCATATTATATATTACTGAAAAATATTTGGTTTGCGTACTCTTCTAGGATATGTTTTTCTATCCACCGCACCGGACCGAGCTGATCGAGGGGATGTTTTCTGTTGTCGCTGCTAAGCTGATCCGCGATGCTATTAATGATCAGAAGGCTCGTGATCGTGCCGGAAAGCCGATCCAAGGTTGGATCACCCTTGATCAGTGGGATGCGATGAAGGCTCGATTCAACGAGCCAAGGTACAAAAAAAAGTCCGAGAAGGCCAAGGCGGCTAGGCAGAATGCCTCGAAGTGGTACGGTGGGTCGATTCCGATGACGGAACATTTCCATCGTCTGGTATGTATTTTTCTTTCAGAAATATTATTTTAATGCAAATCCGATAAATTATTACTAAGATAATATATTTAATTACAGGTAAGGAAGGTCGGTAACGCCGACATGGTGACCGTCTTTCTGGTCACCCATCGGAAGGGCAAAGGCCTTATTGACGAGAGGGCCGAGCTTGACAGGAGGACTATGAGCTTTTCTTGGCCCTTCGTCGTGGCGCGTCCCCTCCTGCTCCAGATCCCCAGTAGTCCTACTTAGGACTGTTTGTATTGAGTGTTTGAGTACTTATTTTTCTTTGTATTTGTTTGTGACACTTATTTGTTTGTGACACTTGTTTGTTGGTTGCATAGATACATTGGTTATTGGTTGTGTAGACCCATGACAATTTGGATATTGGTTTATATATTTTTTGTGGACTTTGGTTATTTTATGTTGTTATTTGTTTCATTTGGATGTTAATTTACCGGTGTTGAGTGTTCCACCGAAGGGGTCGGCGAACCCAGGGATAAAATGTGCTTGTGTATTGTGTTTCAGATTAAACTGCAGGAAGAAAATAATTCTGTGGAGAAAAATGCATACTGCAATTTATATTTTTTATTTTTTTTCAAATTTAGCGACGTCTACCGACGTTTACCGACGCCTTCCGACGGCACATTGCGTCGGTAGACGTCGCTAAACTGGCATATATTGCCAGGATACCGACGTATAGCGACGTCAGTTTCGTCGGTGTGCGTCGGTAACCGTCGGTAGACGTCGGTAACTTTTCCAGGATTTTACCTCATTTTCCCAGGATATACCGACGTATAGCGACATCACAAAACGTCGTTAATATTTTTCAGGATATACCGACGCAGTGCGACATCGTAAACGTCGATAATTTTCCCAGGAAATACCGACGTATAGCGACATCCTAAACGTCGCTATTTCATCGACGAAATGACGGTAAACGTCGGTATATTACCGACGTAGCTCTGCGTCGGTAGACGTCGGTGTTGGCGACGATCAGCGACGTATTTCCAAACAACGACTAAGGTTTCCGCGACAAGAGAAAAATGTCGCTAAATACGTCGCTAAACTGGTTTAGCAACATCTTTAGGCGTTTTAGCGACGTCTTTAGGCGTCGCTAAAATGACTTATTCTGGTAGTGAATACAGCATGCTTTGGTAGCATGATTGGTATCTGGACATTCATTTCGGGATCGCAACCCGGATGAATGGTGCATCATATATCCTTGAAGTCCTATATGGCAAGTCTTAAATGGTGCACTAACATCAGTGGTCGTGTAGTCAGGATGCACGCTAATGAATATTTTGTGTAGGCAGAGTAAGTGTAACACATAACCTGTATTTGATGCAGGTACGAGGAAGTCGACTATCGGTAAGAAATCACTTAAATGTGATATAACCATCATAATTGTTAGTACAACTTGCCTGCTTAACATACTAATCGAATGATGCTAAAATGTTGTCTTTCCATAAGAATTGCAATAACATGTTAAGGATGTTAATGCTAATGTACCTCAATGATGCCTAACATGATAACACCAAGTATGCTACAATAATGCCTCACCATGAACACTGCTTAATCATGACATACATGCTAAACAAGTTGATATACAAGTAGAATGTGAGAATACACGTTGCCTATGAGTTATTGTTGCCCTTTCGTGAACAAAGCTACTATATGTTTACATGCTTCAACATAAATACTGCTCATGAATTGTAAACTGATGCTATACCCAAATAGAAAGATCACTCTTAATAATGTTTGCTCAGATGACTACATAGTGTCGGTTTAGGCGAGTAGGCTGATTCTGCTTGCCAGTACATATATGATGTACTGACCCACGTTGTGGGCACTCTTTTTAGGTATTCATGCTTGGGAAGTCCAGTACACTAAGATTAGAACGATTGGCCCTCGGCATCGAAGATTTGTTAGACATACAGAAACTCTCCTTGCAAAAGATAATGTCTTATGTTTATAAAGGACATAATATATGAAACATTGTAATCAGTGGTACCAGTGAGTTATAAGCCAAGATAGCATATCCCGTTGTAAAGTATATGTATTAAGTATCAAATGTAAGCCTTATGGCATGAGTTTCAGTTGGCTATCAATGTACAGTGAGATGTGTTGTAAATTTTGCATTCTATTGCAAGTCGTGTACTCTATTTCCAGCTATCAATAAAAACAGTTCATTTCTACATATCTTTGTGTGACTTCAAGTTATCTGCTTATTTTCGCTGCTACAGATCAATAATATTTCTATTCAATAAGAAAGAGTGTCCTCATTATCTTCAATTTCTCTGCGTCTGCTGTTGCGATGTGTTCTAATTGAAGATTATTAGTTAAGTACCATCTTTGTCTTGTACAAGTACAATATCAGACTTGTACGACATCACGCTCAAGCGAGGACGATCGGTTCCCAGGGATAAATGCGAGGACGAATGACTCTACGGAGTCGGGACATGACAAATTGGCATCACACCCAAGCGAGAACGATCGGTTCCCACACATTCAAGTTAGCAACCAAGTTGTAATTATTACAATTACTCTATCAAATCTGAACCATTCATTTCAAACGACGTACGGCTGAGATTGCGTATTTTTTTAGATGTCAAATTGTATGTGTCATATGATCCCCACCCATATATATATATATATATATATATATATATATATATAGAGAGAGAGAGAGAGAGAGAGAGAGAGAGAGACAGACAGATTAGCTTTCATCTTCCATCTTGTTGTAACCATATTTATGTCGAATTCCTCAAGTTCTCTATTTTGTTTGTCAATTTAATGAACAATAAAGAGGACATGCCCTAGCTAATTAATGAAGCTGAAAGGATGAAGAGGATTCAAATAGCTGCCCCCGAATTTGTTATTAATCAACGGTTAGCTTTTCCCAAGTACATAGCCATGAATTAAGCAATTAACAAATATTTTCAAGTAGTGCTAGTTCGTCATTTGTACTGTTGCACATGGTTCTGTTTTAGTTATTTTATAAAAAAAATTATTATTGTTAATGAAGTTTTTATAATATCTACAAAAAAATTTCAAAGTAGATTATCAAAATTATTCTTAATTTATAATGGAGAGTATAAATTTTATTTTCAAAAACTATAATAAATTAAGAGTAGCTTTGGTAATCCGTTTTAAAAATCCGGAGATATAAAAAAAAATCCTATTGACAATTATGACTTTCTATTTTATTTGACAAAAATATCCCAATGATTCGCAAGATTAGGACCAGATTAGAGCCCATCTTTTGGCCCAATATAATTTTGGGCCGGCCGGATATGAATATTAGTTCGATAGTGAGCAACCAAAAATTGGGGGATTAATCAAGATCGTAGTCAAACACTCAAAATTAGTAAGCATAGCATTGTTGCAACATGAGTTATAGAAAACATGGTATCAACACCAGTTCCAGACTTTTCGCATCCTTCTCCGTCATGTTTGTAACTACAAATTTTCATGACTCCGACACTCCTTGATGAATCATATCATACCTCCCGCATCATTAATAAATTAATTTTTTATTTTAATTATTATTTACATTATTTAATAATAATATTTTTAAAATTATTAACTTATCGTGACACTTTTTCAGATGTCATATACATATGACCGAAAAAAAATCACTCCGTCGTAAAAATTTTGTGTTATGTCATAATCCTTATCTTTTGTTACTAAATATAACTATGTCTTGTTATATAAGATTCTGTCAACCATTATATGGTATAGAACAAATCCGTTGGTTATAGTTTTAGAACTTTTGACAGTCGGTTCGAACAGCTTGGTTGAGAGCTGCGGACACGGATATGGTTGAGAGCATAAGTACGGATAGACTCGTGAAAGTGAAAGATATAATCAAGACGGAACTAAAAATTTGAGCTGAGTAGGCTGGAGTGGATTAGGATGGACCGACTAATATTTTAAAAAAATTAAAAGAATTTTTTTTTTTTGGGGATGTGCTTGGAGCCCACCCAGTCCCCATGGTTCCGCCTATGGATACAATAGTTTTCATCTTTAGCCCTACAAAGTACAAAATGCAGATACATAAACTATAGACATGTTCATTTCATCAAATGATAACAGAAGGCAAAATGATTCAGAAATGATAACAGAAGGCAGAAATATAAAGGAAAACAACAATGCACATTTAGTGATGGTCCTTCACTAGGCAAAATGAATAACCCAAAAAAATAAAAATTGTACGACACTCTCTAACTTTCCTTATTGGTAGTCTTTTTCTTACAACTCTCCACCGATTCGGTTTCATAGTTCAATTTCTTTTTTTAAAAAATAAAATAACCTTTATATGCTCCCTTTTTTTTTAAAAAAATGGGACCTTCCGAGTCCCTCTTACATAATTAATTTAAATGGTGAAATAAAATTGGAAGGAGATTGAGGATCATATAGCATAAAAAATTATTCCACAATTACTAGGAAACAAAGTGTTAGTCCGAGGGCGATGATGAGTCTGGCCTGTGCGATGCAGGACATCGACAACATCGGAGGACTGACGAAAAATGGTCACGATCTGAGCTGATGTGGGCCAGAATTGGACGTCCGTGCATGAAAACTCAACGGCTAGGACGCCGTACGGATGATCGAGGACCGGCACTACCACGGATATAAACGACGGCCGACCACGCGGTCCGCCGTGCGGCGCCGTAAGGACGTCGTAAGGACGTCTTGTGCATAGTACGGGTGGCTGGACAGCATCGGCTGTCATAGACATCGTGAAGACGTCGAGGACACCTTCGACGTCATTGGCGAAGCGAGACGTTGAGTTGCGGACGTCGAAAGACATCACTGTCGTCTCGTGAAGCTCTGGAGCGCGCGGAGAGCACGAGATGTGACTTTGGGACGATGATGACAAAGTGCAGACAAGATCCGCACAAAAAGTCCGAAATGATACGACGATCGGCTAAAAATTGTGTGCGGAGAGACATACGATTTAACTGAGCCCGCATATGCTGGACAGGAAAAAAAAAAAAAAAGTGTTAGTCCGAGGACTAGAAAAACGCTATATATTGCATACCATCGTGTTACTTCATTGTTTTTACTTTATGTTTAGATATCTATTTTATGTAATGTTACTTCATTGTTTGTACTTTATATTTAGATATCTATTTTATGTGATGCTAATCATTTAACAACTATATTTGATATGATTCGGCAAGTTGAATTATTAAAATGTCCTATAATGACAAATGGATGTATTCTAAGTCCAAGTAGAACGAAAAGGATGTGTAATGAGAACAAGAAAAGAAGGAGATTTGGTAAAGAGAAGAAATAATTTAGAGAAAGAAAAAGAGGAGTTTAAAATTTCTAAAGTAATTATTTTTTCTGAAAAATCCAAAACAATTGGTGAGATGTCTTGTCTGTCTCATGTCATTTTAGACACGTAAAGGATACTATAAATAAACTCCAAAACAAACTAGAGCGTGCAAAAATTGATGGCTTTTTTGTGATGTTTTGTCGTGTCACATTTGTGTACGTACAACACATATGTATTGAATTTAAAAACATGCTTTCTCATTGTCATGTACTTGAATTTATCCTCATTAACTATATATCGAAAGAACAAATTAGCAGAGAAAACATTACAAACTTTTGCATATCATATCGCAGATCACTAGATTGCCTATAGCTCACCTCAACTATTAAAACCCTGGTTACAAGATCAGCACTTTCGAACAGTACAGAGACTTTAGCGTATCATATAACCCAAAGTATTGTGAAATTGATCACACTGGGGGTGAGCATTATTCGGTTCTGTTCCGAGAACTGAGAGATCGGGTATGTTGGAAAAAAAAAAAAAAAATTTGTTCGGCTGCGGCTTTAAAAACACTAAAAAAAAAAAATTTCGATTTCAGTTTCGGTCCAAAACAGTATAAGAGTTATACAATTATTAAATACTCTCAATTTTATACATATTTTATGATTAAAAATATGTATATTTTGAAAACAACAATTCAATTTATGTCATTTAAAAGCCAAACTTTACTAATTAATAATTAGTCCAACTTTGGATACAACTTTGAAATACAATATATGTATAAAATTACAAATTTTTAATACAATTTCATGAAAATTCTAACTTTGAGTCCGACCCATTAAATAATAAAATTAGCTCAACCAAACAAATCGAATCGTTTATCGGTTCGGTTCTGTTCGATTTCGATTCTAGCTAAAATCGGTTTTGAATTTTTAGAATTTCTGTTTATTCGGTTTTGACTATTTTGATTCGAATTGGTTTTGGTTATATCTAATTTCGGTTTCGAGTTTTTAGAATTTCGATCTTTTGACTATTCGAGTCCGGTTGAAATCGAATAAATCAAACGCTCACCCCCTATATCACTGAGTCATTAACATGAAGCTCTATCTAGGAATTATTTCATAATAATCGACTTTAAACACTACACTTTTTGTCCTTTAGCCCTTTGTACATTTTGGGCTTGGGTCTTCTATAGCCCCATCTTTCTTCAACCCTTTCCTCTCCATCAAGCAACCCTGGTCATCCTCTCATAACCTCCTCCACCCATCTCAGTCAAAATGCCCTGATGTGCATCATAACCGCCAAAAGTTTGTATGCCACCAGACCATTGCACCCTTCTGTCCTCCTTCCCTCTCATACAACCCCCAACCTCATGTGTCCGTAGGACCACATTCTCCGACACAAATCCACCATCCACACCCATTAATTGTCTATGCCACCACCATCTCCCCAACCACCCTCTTCTTATGGTTAGGAACTAGGGTTGCAAGACTCAGGCTCGACTCGGATTTCTTAACAAGTTGAGATTGAACAAAATCTTGACCTCGATTCCCTAAACTAGCCGAGCTTGAACATAGGAAGTTTGGCTCGATAGCTCGTGAACAAGCCCGACTCGTTAAGCTCAATGAGTACTCGGCTCGACTTGGGTCCTCTTACTCGATTATGGCTCGACCTTTATGGCTTGTCTCGGTTATAACTCGACTGAACTCATAGCAGCTCGAGTCAATAATATTGGACCAAAGCCTACAATCTATGCCCACAATGGTAGAAGCCGAGCAATATATAACCAAGCCCAGTATTAGTGAGCCACTTGTTAGTATTTAGGAGTTGAGTAGTATAATTGAGCTCGAGCTCATGCAGAACTCTTGTCGAGTCAAACTGCTCGGTAGCCAATTTGACCTCGAGCTTGAACATGGCTATCAAGCTCGAGCTCAGTTGCTTAACCATTTTTTACATAAAGGAGCCAACCTTGAAGATGCAAAGCTCTAAGTATGCTTGGCTTGATTAAAGCCCTATTAGGAAAAAAAAATTCCTATTAGGAACTATATATGTTTTACATAATAAGTAGGTTCTAGAAAGTTACTAGAAAGGATCCGTTACAAGAAAATGTTAATTGTTATGCCTCAAACATGTTTGGCAAGATAGCGACCATGTCAAATCAGTGAAATCACCAGCATCCATGTTTTGGGCCACTTTAGAGTTAATACACGAGTGGCCCATACCCGACTATTCTTGAAGAAGAATCATGTCGGATACTCGTCAAATACGGAAATGGAATGGATACAGTCCTATGGAGGAGTACTCGTGCAACATAGTTTGAGAGGTTTAAGCATCTTATGCTACTCTCATGTAAACCTAATTGATGTTTAAGGTTTCGGATAATGTTGACGAAATTTTCGAAAGGTAAAAAAAAACAATGTATGGAAGGAGAAGAACAAAGCTTTTGTTATTACCTCAAAATTGAAGTACCTGCAGGATTTCAAGCTACATAATTTTTAAGCGGACTGAAAACAAGATCGACAGACAGTATAAAGATTAAAAGATTGGATCTATTAAAACACGCCCAAAGAGTCAACAGCTTTGACTGAGTTTATTTCACAATAAGCAATGACATTCTTAACATATGATGCATCCGAAGTCTTGAATGCAAATGGTTTAATCCCTTCAAAAAAAAATGGGTGAATATGGGAATATTCAATCATATGGATATCTATTGCAAACCTTACAGAGACTTGATACTACCATCTTTTAATACAGATCCTGGAGATCCTAAGGATTTCTAGAATCTCAATTCGGATCGTAAGTCTGGGAATAACCCTTAAAAATGGGTTTACCGTAGCAAAGACAGCCATTACAGAGATGCAGTAAGTGTGATTGTTGAGACTCTGTATGCATAGTAATTGAGAGGTGCCTTAGGCTGAAACTATGAAGTGCATTTTCTTGGTTTCACTAATATACTGCTTTTGGAACGGAAAAAAATTCTGCAGAACAACTAGGTGAAAGAAGAGCATAGCTTCTAAAAACTGACCATGATCAAACTAATTAGGATGACTCAAAACAGATGTACAAGTCAAATACTTCCAAGCAATGTGAAATGACAGGCTGATACTGAGAAGCATGGGCACCAAATATTGTCATAAGGCATATTGATAAGGGAACCCTACATTGCAAAATGAGCATGCATAATCACAGAGGATCCAGATATCAACAAGAACAAAGCCTTTATCCCTAACTTTTGAGGTCGGCTTTTTGAATCCTCTTCTTCTATTCGGCTTTGTTAAGGGTCATATCGTCTGTAACGCTAACAAAAACTACATCCACACATCACACTTTCAGAGAAGTCTTTAGTGTATAACTGAGAGAGCACTTACAAGAGACTTGATAATTTACATATGCTTGCATCCATAGTTGAATGCAAAACCCTTTCTTTCGGAAAACAACTGGGTGAATACGAGAATTTTCAATCATATGGATATATATTGCAACTCCTGGGGATTTCTAGGATCTCAAGTCTGAACATGACCCTCGTAAACAGATTTTACCATATAAAAGACATCCATTACAGAGATGCATTAATGTGGCTGTTGAGAATCTATATGAATAGTAATTGAGAGGTTCCTTAGGCTGATACTATGTATGCATGAAACCATGTACCTGTCTTGATTTCACTAATATACTGCTTTTGGAAGGAAAAAAATGAGCATTACTTGTGCAGAACAGCAAGGTGAAAGAACAGAAGCACAGGTCAGATTCTTCCAAGCATTGTGAAATGACATGCTGATATTGAGTGAGTATGCATAATCGCAGAGGATCCACATATAACCCTTACAAAACAAGCCTTTACTATATTAACTGAAGAGGGCGCATTCTTATACAGGGCAATCATTGGCATGTTTCAACAAATCGATGATATATACAAGAAATTGGCACCCATATTCTGATCATATATACAGTATAGGAGATGATAAACCATCAATGAGATTAAGATGTTCATTTGAGTTTGTCACCAGGAAGCATCATCATGAATGTTATCTACTACACGATTATCATGTAAAGATCCAATGTGTAGAATGATTCTAATTACCTTGCATCATTTCAGGCTTCCAAGTTACGGGAGTATACAAGTGTGCGGAAGAAACCGGCAAGTAACTTTTCACATCCTAAATTTCATACTCGCTATTTTAGCACCTGCTGACAACAAAGGGAACATCATTGTAATATCCTAATACCAGCTCATGTATTTGAGAAATTATCCAGTGGGACGGACTCACCACGTGGCAGTGATGAATGGTGAGCCCATCCAATGGTTTAATGACACATGGTAATATCTTTTTATACTATTGGACGGGCTCATTATTCACCACTGCCAGGGGGCTCACCATTCACCACTGCCAAGTGGTGAGCTCGTACCAGTGTATTTACCTGAAGTCGTAGATTACCTTTGCGGACCTAATCTGTCAACAATCTGCTTTGGAAGTTTTTACATCAGTTACCATTTCGACGAATCTTTTAACCTTGTCCACGAAGGCCGTCTCTGATGCTGAACTTGGATACCCAACAATGACCGTGGAGGCGGATTCTTTGATACGGAGGGCAAGGTGCGATGGAGCCAGGACTCGGAAGGAGAGCTCGGCAATGGAAGCGGAAGCAGAGATAGTGCCAGACTAGTATCACTCTCCACTTTGCTATCTTTACTATCGATTTCCTCGCAATGTTCTTCGGCAGAACAAGACAACAAGCCCGGCTTGGCAATGCAGCATTTGGGCTGCACTCTACAGCAACCGGCAACAACCACATTGTCCGCCTCAGCGGTTTCATCCGCGGAGCTCGTCTTCGAGTCCGGAGTGTCCACTGGTCGGACATAATCCGCATCAAGAACTCTATCACTGGCAGGACTAGTGGATCCTGGCCCCTTCCGATTGCCGCGAGAAGGCGTTGGGTCCAAATTGCTTCCGCTGGACTTCTCGTACGAGCCGAAGCTGCCGCTCTTCCAGCCCTTGCCGTAGTAGGGAGAGGACGACCCATTGGGCGACTGGGAATCGCTCCAGTAGGTGAGCCTGTTGGACTCGCCGGTCAGCCTGCTCCCGTCCTCCCTCAGAACGAGGCCCTCCCGGCCCAGCTTATGCGTGTACACAGCATCCCACGAATGCTGCTGACAAAAGAAACTAAAATCACAACCAATAAAAAAATTAAAATTAAAAAAAAGAGGATAATGTGATCTCACCTCAACTTCATCTCGATCAAGAGCTCCTCCGCGGGACTCGAGGCAGCCGACCGGGTTCAACAGAAAGAACCGAGGGACCAGACCGCACGCCATCGAGAAATGGCGACCACCACCGACATCGTCACCGCCACGACCGCGACCGCCGCCGTTCTTGGGAAGAAATTCAGGCTGGTGCTGGAAAGGGAGGGGGACGCGCTTCCTTTCCCTTCCGTAGCCGTAGCCTCCGTCCCGGCCGTCCTTCCTCGAAGCGTTCGTCTGCAGCGGGCCGGTGGCCGCCGCCTTGGAGGCTGCCAGGAACCGTCCCATCATCAGCTCCCCGAGCTGCGGGTCCTTCCGGAAGCTTCCGGAACGGCGGGAAATATCAGGTGTAGGTTCCGACGTGTCGTCGGTGGGAGAGAGCGCGTCGGAGAACTCATCTTCCTCTTCCTCCTCTTCGGCGGTTTCTCGAATTGGCGCGGAGGAGGTCGGAGCGGGAGAGGGCTTGGGCCGGCCGGGGGCTTGTTCCCACGTGAAGGGGACTAGGCCGGGGTTACAGAGCGGCCCGGCTGTTGGCGGTCTGGAGGGGATCCGACGGACGGAGAGGAGCGGGGCGTTGAAGTTGAGCCGTTGGATCTGCTGCTTGATCTCTTCTTCTTCTTCATCCATGGGACGAGGAAGGGGAAGGGGAAGAGGAAGAGGAAGAGGAAGAGGAAAGGGGGAAAGGAATGGTTTGGCGCGAAAGCGAAGGAAGTGGAGACACTGGAGAGAATGGGATTGCAAGTAAAGCCGACGAGGGAGGGAAAGGAAGAAAGAATAAACAAATCGGGGAATTTTTCTTCTGGATTCCTGGAAGTGGAAATGGGAAGGATCTGTTGCTGCTGATAAGATTATTATTATTATTATTATTATTGTTATTAACTGTTATTTTATTTGAAATTTTGTCTTGTCACGCACGAGTCATAAGAATTGATTGATTGATTGATTGATTGATTGGAGTTAATGAGAGACTACAGAAACTTAGAATATTCATAGAAGGAAAAGGCTATTTTGTCCGTCCGTGGGACTGGTCTGTATTAGTTCGCGTCCACGTGGCGGACAACCATTGGCTCCCCCTGCTAACTTGGGCTCATCCAAACGGGAGAGCCAATGGACGTCTTCCACGTAGGGGCGGGCCAGCGCGGGCCAGCCTCCCGGACGGTCAAAATAGCAGTCTCGCTTATAGAAATGGTTTGATCGTTTTTGTTTTAGTTAAAATTTATAAGAATTGAATATTACATTAAAATTGTCCGCAGGATTAATTACACTGACATCTACTATATTTCATGAGTATTACAAGGACTATCCATATTTCGAAAATAATTACACTGACCACCCATTTCCTTTATAAATTTTATTAACAATAGTGGTGGTCAGTGTTATTAGTTTCTATAGTAAATAGAAACTATAGGGGTGTCCTTGTAATTAATTTTAAAGCATGGGTAGTCCATGTAATAAGTGTAAAACATAAGGGGTAGTTAATGTAATTAACCCTAAAAAATATTAGCAAATTAAGATTTTTTTTAATGAGCTTTCTATGCCTACTAGGGGTGGGCATACGGTTCCAAGACCCGCGGTTCCCACCCGGCCCGAACCGTAAAATGTCCAAACAAGCCGGTTCCTAAAATTTAAAATTTAAACGGGACGGGTCGTGTGACGCTAGCGGGACGGGACGGGTCCTATTTTTAAAATAAACGGGACCCCGGACCGACCCGTTTCTAGGGGTATGTATATTTTTTACAGAAATTTTCATCTAGAGTAGAGAAGTTTCACTAAATTCCAAAAAAGAGGAGAAGTTTAGGGATATTGCAAATAGGATAAGGACGCGTCAAGTGGATTGGCGTGCAGGAGGCTTGGGGGAGAGAGGAAGGAGGAGCCAACTGAGTTGGCGCGGGGGAGGGGTGCCAACTCAGTTGGCATGCGTGGATCTCGGAAGACACATGTCACGCCCCAAAATTAGAATATTGGAGAGTGGAGGACAGACATAGCCAGCTACGTACATTAAAGTACAACCCACCTCGTAATACGGTCACGACTGTCTAGATGCTTGAGGGTTTATCTACAAGCCAACAGGCTCTTATGGTCAAGAACAAGCCTAGTGTCTCAATCTCATGCAAACAAATAATTGTACAAGATGTCAGATCATCAGAAATACAAAGTAAGGCGTCCCAAACATTACATATTCAGATGATCATGAAGCTAGTCATACAAATACGAAGACTAGCAAGAGTTTAAATCATACATGATCAACCCTAGGATTTGTCAATCATGTTACAGCCCTTAGGCAGACAAAAATAAGTTTCAACACGAGCTAACACTTGCTCTGTCACACCCCAGAACCAGAATACTGGAGAGCGGGGGACAGACACAGCCAGCTACGTATGTAGAAGTGTAATCCACCTCGATATACGGTCACGGCTGTCTAGATGTATGAGGGTTTATCTACAAGCCATCAGTCTCTTATGGTCAAGAACAAGCCTAGCGTCTCAATCTCAAGCAAGTAATAATAGTTACACGATATTAGACCATCAAATATTCAATAGTAAGGCGTCCTATACATTTCATATACAGATGATCATGAAGCTAGTCGTACAAGATGCGAGGACTAGCAAGAGTTTCAGTCATGCATGATCAACCCTAGGATTTGTCAATCATGTTACAGCCCTTAGGCAGACAAGAAATATAAGTATTCAACACGAGCTAACACTTGCTCTGTAACGCCCCAGTCCCAAAATACGTAGGACTAGGTACATAGACATGCCAGCTGTATACATACAAAGTATACTCCAATATATGAAACCATCGTATGTATACATAAGCTGTGAAATGCAGTAATCCATGATACTAATCTCATCCACAATAAAAGAATCAATATAAAATAGGAATCAACACAAAATTATAATTTGTACAAAAGTTGGACGGAGGAGATAACCAGGTCCTTAGAGGGACGTAACAAGATACAGGAAGAACATGCCATGTAACTGCAAAAGTAATAAAAATACTATAAACTACAACACAACAAGGTACCTAACCATCTATGTGATATGCACTTTGAGGACAACGTTCTACGCAGGAGCTTAGGTGTTCAGCATAACTGGAGAGAGAATGGTAGTAGGTAGCGCTCATAAGAGTCACTATCGACCATGGGCAGAAAGTAGCGCTCATACGAGAACTATCGGCCCCGGGACAGTAAGTAGCGCTCATCCAAGACACTATCGGCCCAAATCTATGTGTGTACTGAACATGTAGCCCCTACGCTAGTAACTGTCCCCTTCCCCAATAATACTTTACATGTATCGTAACCACGATACACCAATACGTGTCGTTTCCACAACACGGTTTTTTAATAGATAACTGTCAAGTCTTCTAACATGCATCTATTGACAGTTATTCCTACGCATGCGCACGGGGTATCAGCCAACACGCAAGTGACCACTACATGATACTCACAACTCACACACAACTCGTGATTCAATCGTGACAAAGTTAATGACATACACTCTATTGACGAAAGTCTCTTAACTCTAGGTCCACAAGCAAAAAGAAAGTAATAAACAAAGAATATAGATACAATAAACGAAATAAAATGAAACTAAATGTAAGCAGTAAAGATGGCAAGGTATCTTGCCTGATTTCGTGCTGTAAATATGAAACGCCGCTCCCGTGTCCACGCCTCCGTAACCCGACGCTCCTAGATAATTAATTAACTAAATTAAGTCACTACTTATGAAACTTACAATATGACTTAATTAGTCAAAGTAATGTGTTAAAATTATATTCAATCTCTCGTAGAACCATTTAGATCCATACAATCACACACATGTTCCATGAGACATCGAAACACAGTTTTAGGGTTTCTAACTTTTAATTAGTCGGTTATGCCCCTACTTGAATAACATACTTAAAAATTATATAAAAATTATAAAAATAATATTTAAAATAATTTTCTACAGATTTATCTCTGAAATTCTAGAATTAATATTTCTAAAGACATTTATGACTAGTTGATTAATAAGTCAGCTAGTCTACCCGAAACTCGTCCGGAACATAGTTAATGACTCAAAATTGCTGAAATAACAAAAAATTATATTTTAAACAGCAATAAAATAATTTATTTCATAGAATAATATTAGAGGTACAAGGGTTGAGTTATACTATAAGTTTGGGACATTCTAGGTCAGCCGGTTACCCGAAATTAGCTAGTTTTGACCTATAATTTTTTTGACCATATTTGAGTTGCTAAAATCGTGAAAAAATACTTTAAAATCCTAATTTATGTATATGAACACACATAAAATTCAATTTCAAAAATAGGCACCAATAACTCATAGTTCCTTTACAATGGAGTTAATTTTGATCCTACCGATACATGAATATTACGCATATATTTTATGAAACATTTATGGATGATTATACCTAAAAAAAGCTATCAAAATATGATTTCTACATAATTAATAACATATTTTCTACAGAATTTTAGCAAAGGTTTTTAGAAGAAAAGATTTGGGTTCTTACCAAAGATCCTTGCTAGAAAGGGTGATGATGACTTCTCTTCACCAAAGCTCCAATCTTTTCCGCTATCCTCACTTGCTAATCCTCTATTGATGAGTATGAAAGATTTGATAATGGCTATAGAGGATTGGATGGGGGAGATGGAGTTTTTAGGATTTGTTTTGAGGGATTTCGGGGATATATGGTGGAGGAGATGAGTTTTTGTGAAGGATGGTGAGATGTGCAATAGAGAAGATGATGTATAGATGCTATGGAAAGTTTGTTGCTGCAAAAATTATGGAAAGGGAAAGGGGTTTTGGTCGGCCAAAGGTGAGGGAGAGAAAGATTAGGATTTGGTTAAGGTTTGGGATAAGTTGGTATATTTAAACATATCCTTAAATGAATTTTAAGCAATCTAGGATTTAAATCCTATTTAATTTGATGCATTCGGCCATGGGGGTATTGCTTGGCCGAAATTATCATGGTGGGGGTCCACTTGGCATGATTTGGTTGTTTGGTGAGTTGGCAAGTTGATTGGATTGAGGATTTAAAAATGGGTTTCCTAATATAGAACTATTTAATTCTATCTATGTAATTACACTACAAAATCTGAATTAAATACAAATAAATATAATTATTAATATTTATTAATGCCCAACATGCCTACATAGGGTTGGGTTTGGCTTGGAAGAGGTTTGGGAAGGTTTGGTGCAACCGGATCTCCTAAAAAATCATAAAGGCTTTCTTAACTAATTAATTAAATAAAAATATAACTTGTGCCATAATTTGAATGGTTAACATACAAGAGATTACAATATGATGATGGCATTCCTAACATGGCTAGCATACTAGTTAAAGCACCCGACTACGCTAGGCATGCCATACTTTCTAGTCGTCTTGCATATTTAAACTCAACCATGGCTATAGTCCTTTTATATAATATAAATAAGATAAAAATAAATTAGAATTAAATAAAATCCAAAAATAATTTAAATATTCTTTTAAATTATAAGGGGTTTTACATCCTACCCAACTTATGATAATTTCGTTCTCGAAATTAAAAATAATCATAATATCAAGAATTGCGAGATTTTGTACGGAGGGAGAGTAGGTACATCAAATCGTAGCTCAATTTTTGAAAGAATGGAGGGGTGGTTGTCATAGGAATCCCAATTGACCGTATATTCTACAAGATGGGATATGCTTCCTTCAAGACTCTACCCAACTTATAGAAGTTGGCCACCCGTAAAGATCGTCGTCATTACAAGACCTTGAGAAGGACAATTTCTAGGGAGGGGCACGAGAATAATGGACACTTCTGACCGCAGTCTTGGATTTTAAGTGAGACTCGATAACACCATAACGTTCTTGGTCAATAACACTATAAGAAAGTTACTACAATCAAATATTGTCACTCTAGGGGTCGTGCTTCTGACAAGCTGGTAGCGACCTCTTGTTGGAATATACTAAGGTGTGTCGGTTCAGAAGGATTCTTTCTACGTCTAACATGGAAAACTAAGAAGTGAGCTTGAAAACTTAGGGAAGAAGAATTTATGGCCAAGTGATGAGAATCGATGATAATTAAAGAACCAGGCTATAGAATATGATTAGGCAAGTGTTTTGAAAACTCTAAGTCAAAACGACTAATATGTGTGGACTGATGTTTGGTGTTGTGTAGGAGGCATGCGCTTGCTTGTTGGAAGGCATACGTCATAGGTGTGCGTCTTGCATAGATCTTGAGTATTCAGTTTAGTTAAGGAAATGGGTCGATATTTGCATGGGTGAAATCGAATAGGTCGAATTTGGATCTCTATGGTTTGTTTTGAGGAAACAATATGTCATACACGTGGTATAATTTTTTAAATGGAGCACTGGAAAGTTCGTTTGCGTGGGACATGTATGTCATGTGAGTAGCATGACTAGTCTAGTTCGTGAGTGTGAACTTTGTCGAAAGGAAAAGGCTAGCGTTATGCTTCAATTATCAAAATCACGGTCGAGGGTATCACATGATATGAATATGGGTCGACGTTATGAACCATTGAATTATTAGTCTAATTGGAACCAATCATTTCCAACCACTTGTTAATTCCAAATCTTATGTCCCTTAGAGAGGCTTGCGATCTATTTGCCTCAAAAATTTTTTTGCTATTGATTTAAACAAAAATGATTCTATGATTGACTTGAAGAATTTAGATTGCAATCTGTTACCGTAGTTATCTAAACGTACGAGCAAAGGGATATAAAATGCAAAATAAAAGATCGTTTCATAAATTCCATACAGACGGAAGAACGGTCACGATTGTAATCCCATTCTGAGAGGAAGAGTATAATAAGTTCAATATTCTACCCAACTTATAGAAGTTGGTTAATCGGGGAAAGCACAGTAATAGGGCTTCTAAGAAGGTCAAATTTCAAGGAGGTATAAGAAGTATGAGGTATTTCCAATCATAGTCACAGACTCTATAGGAAGTCTAGGTATTATCTATTTAATATGGCCCATATATTAATTATGTTTGGTCAAGATAGTATAAGAGGTCTTGGTCAAGTATACCGGAAGCAAGTTGGTACCGAGAGATGCATAACATAGGCTATGAAGAGATGCAGTTACGAAATCTATGGAAGGAAAATTAGTGAGCCAAGAGGTGGGACCTACATAATAGGGGTGAGGGCCTATTTCATCAAGTTTGGTTTTATAGTCCTAATATGGCGATGGGCTATGATGGGTTTAACCGAGTCTCAATAGGTTCCCTAATTGGACTTCAATCTTTGATTGCATGGAACTTTAGATTTTAATCTATAGTGGCTGGACAAAATTTTGTGGAATTTTAAACCATCCCTATTAGGTTAGGGTAATGTAGAATAGGTTCAAATTCAAGTGGTTGGGCAAATTTCTTGTCGGGTTGGAAGAATAGGTTCTGTAAGTCGTGAGATGCGCCTTCCGTGACTTTTGTGTTTAAGTAGCACACAAGGTCTCTATTGAGTGGCACACTAGTGGCATGTGCGTAGAGGGCTTCGAGTAGATCATAACTATATATTGGGCCAAAAGATTTGAGTCAAGGTTAGATCTCTAACTGCAGTCCAAAAGTACGTCGGTGTTATGGTAAGGGTTATCACTAGTCCCTTTTGACCTGTAAGTCGTATCATAATAATAGAATCCAAGGAGAAGTATTTGTGTGGGACATGATATGTCTACTTGAAGGTGAACTCATTTAAGTTTTGCATATAAATTTTGTTGGAAGGTAACAGCTAGTATTACACTTCAAATATCAAAGTCACGGTAAGGGACACCAAAAGATCTAAAAAAAAAGTTGGAGTTCACGAGTCACTAATTTATCATCCTAGTGAGAACCAATTTATCCCAATCAATCGGTGATCCCCAAATTCCTAAAAGTAATAATGGCTTACAATCTATTCACTCTAGAGACTAGAATATGGTTTTAGGAATAATGAGATTAGGAATATTTGAGTCGCGATATCGTACCTTGACATTTGGTAATAATAAGTCACGATGTGATCGATAACATAATAGGGTAGTTGTCAATCAGTTTTGAGGATTGTACCCCGAGCCCTAATAAATGGAAATGATTACGTACAGTGGTACCTGAGTCGATAAGATGGAATGACCCGCTTGTCCATGGTATACGAGAGTCTATCGGTGGAATAACAAACTATAAAGCACGTCATGGAAAAGATCCCTAACTACTAAGTCGTGAATTTCTGTTTGTGTCAAACCTGTCAGACTATAGTCACAAGTGTTCTAGAGGTATTAAATGTAGTGCTCATGCATCACTTGTTGATTACTAATACAACATAATAACGGAGCGTCATGCTACAGATTTTGGCTAAGCTGGTGAATGTGTTGTTCTAATATTATGTCACTTCTTTGATAATAGAATTATATACCTAGCGTAACATCTACTGAATATCTAATCTTGGAATGGGTGTCTACCATGGTCCTTGCAATGCTTGTCCTTGTTTTGGTCTATTCTTCTCTGTCTAAACTGTGGGGGCCTAGTCAAGTAAGGTTTGAGTTAAGGCATACGGGTTGCTAGTTAAGCCAAGAATCAAGATGAATATTTGGAGACTCACAATAAATGATTCCTAGAGATTAGATAGTCTCATAGGTTTGTGGTTTACCCAAGGGTAAGATCTTACTCATCTTTTAAGCTCAAATGACTAGAAGGTCACGATATTACTATTAGGGTCGAGGGAAGGACGAGCAACTTAGGCAAGGTTGTAGTTATATGGCTTGGCCGATGGTTGCTATACTTGTGCATATAACTACCATGGCCATGGGAATACTCTATATTTATCTATCAAATACGAGCGTGTCACTCCCCGTTCCCAGAATACGTATTTTTAATACATGTACTGCTTTAATATATTTATTAAATATTTATCATGTATTATTTTGTATTTAAATCTCTTTAAATTCATGTTAATTAATTTCCTGCAATTAATTTTCTGTATTTTACTTTCTGCTTTTATTCTCTGCTTTAGCTTACTTTAGGTTTGGCCTAGGTTAGTTTATTTTTGGGTTATGGTGGTTCATCATGAACCGAACCCACCATCACCATTTAAAGCCCCAATCCTTTCTCTCTCTTTCTTCATTACTTCTCCTTCTCATTTACTCTTCTTCTTCTTCATAACTCCCTCTACCTACCAACTCATAGGCAAGTGCAACTTGCTTCCACAAAAGAGCCTATTTTAATTGTTCCATTAGCTTCTCCTCATGTTTCTAAGAGACATTAGAACTTGTCATTTTCTATTTTGAGGCTTTAATTTTTGTAGATCTAGAAATTAGTTATTTTCGGATTTTGGTGGTTTTGATCTATCAAACTTCTTTGTTTTCAAGTTTTGATGGTTCCATATTGTAGAGAATTTTATTCTACCCAATTTTGACCTTTGAAAAGTTAGATTTAGACTTATTTTGACCAAGTTATGGACTTTTGAAGCTTTGGATTCAAACTATGGAGTTCTTGCTGATTTGGAGAAGACAGTGAGCAGTGTGCATGAGCTTTTTAGCTGCGCCACTGAGCTGCGCGCGCTCTTTAGCGCAGCGCAGTCTGACTCATACGCTACTTTTTGGAGGCGTATGTCTTACATACGCTGCCTTGATGAGGAGTCGTATGGAGTACATACGCTGCCTTGAAGAGGAGTCGTATGGAGTCCATACGCTGCCTTTTGGAGGCGTATGTCTTGCATACGCTGCCTTAATGAGGAGTCGTATGGAGTACATACGCTGCCTCTTGGAGACGTATGTCTTGCATACGCTGACTTGAGCGTAGCCTGACTTGAGCGTAGCCTGACTTGAGCGTAGCCTGACTTGAGCACAGCCTGACTTCAGCGTAGCCTGACTTGAGCGTAGCCTGACTTGAGCGCAGCCTGACTTGAGCGTAGCCTGACTTGAGCGCAGCCTGACTTGAGCGCAGTCTGACTCAGGCGCAACCTGATGTTTAGGCGCAACTGGACCTGACCCTACTTACCCTGGATCTTCTATAGCCCTGTATATTGATATTTTATTAGATATTTAACGTCCATTTTATATCCTTACGCCTTTTGGCATAAACTTGATATAATCATGATATGTTAATATTTCTGTTAAATATAGATTGTTACGTGGGATGTACCATGTGTCGTAAATTGAGTTATAGATACCCCGATTGACTGGAATTAAACCCTGAGAGTTGTAGACTCGACCCCACTGAATACTAGTTAACTTTCATGCCTTGTCACCATTGATAATGATTGTGACCTTGACTAATAATTGATCATGCGTTCCTAGTTGGAACTAAGAGACTGGCTAGTCGTCTTTTTGAATTGAATGAATGAGACACATTCATATTAATTATGAACTATTGAAATCGACTGGCTAATCCCGAATATTGGCATACAGGCACATGCAGGCTTTAATTTATTTATTATTTATTTATCTTACCAAAGAAGCATGTGTACTTTATGGTCAAGGCATGATTACTCCGTGGTTAGTTTTGATTGTTGTATTATGCTATGTAAGACCTACAACCTGACCGCACTGGTATCATTGTAGAGTTGTGCATATCGTACCCCTTACGAAAGTACTCATTCTGAATGACCATGATCTACGGCATGGTACTTCACTCAACGTAGAGACTATTAAGTTAAATAAAATAATGATTGCATGGAGAGAATGGATTCCCGAGTTCTTACATGGCAGCCCTCTTGGGACTAGTAGTGCCCGACAGGCCGGTTGGTCCCCACAGATACTGCAAATCTGCCACACGGGCAGGGAACGGTATCTGGTTATATTATCTATTGAATATTGTATATTAATGACGGGCGTCCCGCTGGGACTCGTCTAATTTATGATTGGCACAATTGATTGACTGGGTAAACTAGCCTTGCTTGTGCATAGTAAGAACTGAGAAATCCTTTATTGCATAATTCCAGGATAACTTGGGACTCACAATAGCAAGCCGTAGTAGTTGCCTGGCCGTTTAAATTGATTTGTTTGTGTACTGTACCTACTCTGTTACTTAACTGAGATGATCAGAATGTCAGGACATGACGGGCCAACTTCTGTCCTTGTTTGGTTGGGAGGTTGGTTCGAAGTGTCGTGATGTTGTGTGAGTCCTAGTAGATAGCAGAGATCTATTATCATATTCTCTTATTACTGGCTTCATTCCTCATATCGTGCTCCCTTGCGGTACTTGCTATTAGAGGTCTAACCTCTCTGGTTTTGTATGGCCAGATTTAGAGCCGGTCCCTGAGGATCCAGCTTACTTCTACCTCCAAGATGGTCAACACTAGAGGGATGATCGCAGAAGGACTCGAGTGGGTTTCTTACTTCCCCGCCCGTTTTGTTATCTACTTTATACTTTGCCGTTTGGCACCGACATGTTAGTCGGATTGTCTTGTACCTACTTTTGCATAATTGTAACTAAGTCAGGCTGCAGCTGCTAACAATTGTGTATACTTACTACATCATCTGGCTGTATTTTGTAAAGCCAGATATCAAGAACATTTTGACTGAGCGTTTGGGACGCCTTACTGCTTTATCTCACATGTTCTCTATTTCTGTTTCTTGTTTGAATGATTGAGACAATAGAAGTAAAGTGACCATAGGGAGACTTTCATGTAGTATGCACCCCCTCGTCTTGTAGACAGTATTGATCGTATTATACGGTATTCATCTACCCGTAATACGTAGCTGGCTGAGTCATTCCCCCGCTCTCCAGTATTCTGGTTCTGGGGCGTGATAAGGTTTTAGTGGTGGCCAATGCAGGTCTGGTTCTAGACTTGTGGGGTGTTTTAATTTATAGGATGTCTCAAATCACACATGTTCCCCCTTGATCTCATGATTCGTTGGTTCTTAACTCCATCTTGACATTCCAGTATCCTTTGACTTCATTGATCCTTCCTGTCCGGTCGTTTGATTTTTCTCTTGTCCCTTTTCTTAGGGGCACCTCGTCCGCACCTGTCAGAGCTGGACAGCAACAACATGGACAGCAACGTGGACAACCTAACCATGTTGGTCAGCAACAAGGGCCGGTACTAACTCAAGAAACTATCCAGGAATAAGTGATAGTGGAAGCAGCAGCTGGATCGCAGTATCCGGATGTTCCACCACCACCAACAGTTCCACCTACCCCTGCGGAAATGAACACACCGGCTCTTCTGGAAATCATGAAAGGGATGATGGCTACTCAACAACATCAGATGTTAGCCCAACAGCGCATACACGCTCAGTTGCAAGAGCAGAACGTACTACTCAACCAAGGGTTGCAGACAGCTTTGGAAAGAGGGGCAAGGCCGGATTCTGGAGCATCAACCAGATTTTACAAGTTCAACCCCCGCCATTTTGAAGGAACAGAGGATGCCATCTCAACAGATGCATGGATTAAGGATATTGAGGCTATTTTGACGGCGGCTAAGGTACCGGCAGAAGAACGTATGGATCAGGTGAAGTTGTTACTTCAGGATCTCGTACGTGATTGGTGGGAATCAGAGGAGATAGGCATCAGACGTCCTGTGGTTTGGAACGATTTTACAGCAAGATTCAAGACAAAGTACTATGGAGTTGTGGCACAGTTTGAGCTACAACAGAAGTTTATCAACCTCAAGCAGGCCGGCAAGACGGTAGATGCTTATGCAGTGGAGTTCTGCAGATTGAGTAGGTTTGCCCCAGAGATGGTAGCGACGGAGTGCCAGAGGGCTATGAGGTTTCAGCAAGGGTTTCATCTTGAGCTCTTGTAATTGATAGAGGGGCACAATTACCAGACTTTTGATGAGATATTGACGGCAACCCGAAGGCATGAGATCACCATTCAGAGGATCACAGTAAGGACTGGAGGTCAGAAGAGATCTCACAGTCAGATTGAAGGAGGAGGGGGAGCAGCGTCCCGAATAACAGCACCATCCCTTGGCATTCGTATTCACGATGTGGCAATGCGAGGGCCAGCACCACCACCCAGGCAGCAGCAGCAACAAAAGAAGAACCAGTAACCCCCAGCAGGCTGTACTTATTGTGGGAAGATGGGGCACACTAGAGATGTGTGTCGGGCATTAAACGGACTGTGTTTGATATGTGGAAATCCAGATCATCAGGTTACCACATGTTCCATGAATTCAAGGTCAGGAGGACCAGGGCAACAGTTTCCTGCTCTGCCAGCACCAGGGGCAGGGCAATATCGAGGACCAACGGTAGCAGTGAGACCATTGGCCCAGCGTCCGTTAATGCCACAGGCTCAGATGTTTCGACAGCAGGGACCGTCGATGCAGCAACACCAGCATAGACCACCCCAGCATCATCAAGGCAGGGGCCAGCAGCAGCACCAGACTAGGCTACCATATGGAAACCAGCAAGAAGGTCGAGGACAGGCATTCACACTGTCCTTGGAGGAGGCATTAACATCGGAAGATGTTGTGGCAGGTAACATTCTCGTCGGCTCATATCCCGCAGTAGCATTGTTTGATTCAGGAGCATCACACTCATTTTTATCTGCACAATTTACGACACGGCTAGGAATGGAGTTCGAGGCATTGCCAGGGAGGTTGAATATACTCACTGGCAATAGGCTCGTAGGAGTTAGTTGAGTTATTCTATCGTGTAGTGTTGTAGTTTGCGGGCATTCCTTACCCGCCCAGTTGATAGAATTTTCTGTTGGAAATTTTGACGTTATCTTAGGCATGGACTGGCTGAAAGACAGTCATGCGACAATAGATTGTCGTAGTGGGAGTATATCTTTTGATATTCCAGGCATGAAGAAATTCACCTTAGTCAGATCAGAGGCAACTCAGCAAGAGCAGGGAGTAATAACGGCAATGGAAGAAGTTCAAGTTCCGAAGGTAGTTGAACAATTTCTAGACGTGTTTCCCGAAGAACTTCCAGGTCTACCATCGGTTAGAGATATTGAGTTCAGCATAGAATTAGCACCTGAAACTAAACCAATATCAGATCGGGTTTACAGAATGGCGGATTCGGAGTAAGCCAAGGTGTATCAGCACATAGAGGAATTGAAGGAGAAGAAGTTTATCCAAGCTAGCATATTACCATAGGCAGCACCAGTGGTACTTGTGGGGAAGAAGGATGGATCATCCAGATTATGCATCGATTACAGGAAGCTTAACGCGGCGACAGTAAAGAACAAGTACCCACTACCCAGGATCGACGACTTGTTTGACCAGTTGAGCACAACTAGAGTTTTCTCCAAGATAGATCTTCGTTCAGGGTACCATCAAGTGAGGGTTCGAAAGGAAGACATTCCCAAGACAACATTCAGGTCGAAGTATGGACATTATGAATTCTTAGTAATACCGTTTGGTTTGACCAATGCTCCAGCTATATTCATGGATTTGATGAACCGCATCTTTATGCCATATTTAGATCAGTTTGTCGTGGTGTTTTTCGACGACATTCTCGTATACTCTGCTAGTGAAGAGGAGCATAAAGATCACCTTCGAAAAGTGTTGCAGGTACTGAGAGAGAACCAGTTGTATGCCAAGCTCAGCAAGTGTGAGTTCTGGATGGACCATATTTCATTTCTGGGTCACATCATATCAGGAGCTGGAGTAGCAGTGGATCCCAAGAAGATAGAAGCAGTAGAGAGTTGGCCAGTACCCAAGATCGTAGCTGATATACGGAGTTTCTTGGGATTGGCAGAATATTACAGAAGGTTTGTATCAGGTTTTGCAAGACTTTCAGCACCCATGACCCGCTTGACACGAAAGGATGTACCATTCGTCTGGTCGGCAGAATGCCAGGTATCATTTGAGAATCTGAAGCAGAAGTTGATATCAGCACCTATCCTTACATTGCCAGTTGGGCCCGAAGGTTTTACTGTATATTGTGATGCGTCAGGTAAAGGACTTGGATGTGTCCTTATGCAACATGGGAAGGTGATAGCGTATACATCTAGACAACTTCGAGACCACGAGAAAAATTATCCAACTCATGATTTGGAGTTGGCGGCAGTAGTATTTGCTTTGAAGCTATGGAGGCATTACTTATATGGTGACCGAGTGGACATGTACACAGACCACAAAAGTCTGAAGTACATCTTTACTCAGAAGAAGCTGAACATGAGGCAGAGAAGATGGTTA
Source organism: Iris pallida (assembly GCA_029216955.1). Lineage (NCBI taxonomy): Eukaryota > Viridiplantae > Streptophyta > Magnoliopsida > Asparagales > Iridaceae > Iris > Iris pallida. The sequence goes on along the minus strand of JANAVB010041220.1, from coordinate 2,917,762 downwards.
GAGCTGATCAAGGATTATAACGTGGAGCTTCAGTATCATCCAGGCAAGGCTAATGTGGTAGCAGACGCTCTCAGCAGAAGAGGCGGCGCATTTATGTTGACAACGCAGAAGCACATCTTAGAAGACCTTCAGGAGATGGGCATCGAAGTTATACTTCCTAATGATATAGGAATTCTGGCGAGTCTACAAGTTCAATCCGACTTGGTAGGCAGGATCAAGGCAGCCCAGGCACAGGACCCAAGGATTCAGAAGCTTAGGGCAGAATGTGAGTCAGGGCTCAGAAAAGAGATACAAATCTATGAAGATAGTACGCTTAGGTTTGGATTACATCTATGTGTACCTAGTGGAGATATCAGACAGGAAGTTATGACAGAAGCTCACAGTTCTCAGTATTCTATACATCCTGGAGGGACCAAGATGTACCAAGATATCAAGCAGCACTTCTGGTAGAACGGGATGAAGAGGGAGATAGCTAGGTTTGTTTCCCGTTGCTTGATATGTCAGCAAGTAAAGGCAGAACAGCAGAGGCCAGCTGGATTATTACAACCGCTTCCTATCCCGGAATGGAAGTGGGAACACATCACAATGGACTTTGTGCCCGGTTTACCGAGATCACCAAGTGGTAAAGATGCTATTTGGGTGATAGTAGATCGGCTTACAAAGGTAGCACACTTTCTTTCTTTCAGAGTAGGACAATCTACAGAAAAGTTGGCAGAGTTGTATATGCGGTATGGAGTCCCTGTCAGTATTGTGTCAGACAGAGATACCCGTTTCACGTCACATTTCTGGAAGAGCTTATATCGTAGTTTGGGCACCAAATTAAAATTTAGTACGGCTTACCATCCACAGACGGACGACCAATCAGAAAGGACAATTCAGACTTTGGAAGATATGTTGCGAGCTTGCACCCTAGATTTTGGAGGATCTTGGGAAAGCCACCTGTACTTGGTTGAGTTTTTATATAACAACAGTTATCAAGCCAGTATCCAGATGGCGCCATTTGAGGTACTATATGGTAAGAAGTGTAGGTCGCCACTAGCATGGGATGATATCGGGGACAGAAAGATGTTAGGCCCGAAAATAATTGTTCAGACAGTTGAATTGGTTAAAGGAATTAGAGAGCGACTTCGAGTTGCGCAGGATCGACATCGTCATTGGGCGGACCAGTATCGTAGGCCGCTAGAGTTTTCTATTGGAGACCACGTATTCTTACGGATCTCACCTACCCGTGGGGTCATTAGATTTGGCGTTCACGGGAAGTTGAGTCCGCGGTACGTGGGCCCATTTATTATCCTTGATAGGGTGGGCGATGTTGCTTATCGTTTATCCCTTCCGCCTTCGTTACGAGAGGTACATGACGTGTTTCATGTATCTCAGCTGCGAAGGTATGTATCGGACCCAAGCCATATCCTTGATCATTCTGAGCTGGTTGTTGGTACCAACCTATCTTATGAGGAACAGTCTGTGTCTATTTTGGATCGAAGAGAAAAGATACTCAAGAACCGAACAATTAGACTTGTCCGAGTTGCTTGGGGTCATCACTCATTAGGAGAGTCAACGTGGGAACGTGAGGATGATATTCGATCACGGTATCCACATCTGTTTGACTCACAAGGTATATTTCTTCCCGTGTACCTTGATTATCTTAACTCTGTATGCTAGTCGCCCTATGAGTAGAAATTACTTGATATCGTAGATTGTTAAATATAGATATGTTACTTGCTATGGACATTGTAAAATGATTGCTTGCTTAAATTGCTTGTACTAGTTTGGCCTTGATATTCCTATCCTGTTTGGATTTGAAATTTCGAGGACGAAATTTTTCTAAGGAGGGTAGAGATGTCACTCCCTGTTCCCAGAATACGTATTTTTAATACATATACTGCTTTAATATATTTATTTAAATATTTATCATGTATTATTTTGTATTTAAATCTCTTTAAATTCATGTTAATTAATTTTCTGCAATTAATTTTCTGTATTTTACTTTCTGCTTTTATTATCTGCTTTAGCTTACTTTAGGTTTGGCCTAGGTTGGTTTATTTTTGGGTTATGGTGGTTCATCATGAACCGAACCCACCATCACCATTTAAATCTCCAATCCTTTCTCTCTCTCTCTTCATTACTTCTCTTTCTCATTTACTCTTCTTCTTCTTCATAACTCCCTCTACCTACCAACTCATAGGCAAGTGCAACTTGCTTCCACAAAAGAGCCTATTTTTATTGTTCCATTAGCTTCTCCTCATGTTTCTAAGACACATTAGAACTTGTCATTTTCTATTTTGAGGCTTTAATTTTTGTAGATCTAAAAATTAGTTATTTTCGGATTTTGGTGGTTTTGATCTATCAAACTTCTTTGTTTTCAAGTTTTGATGGTTCCATGTTGTAGAGAATTTTATTCTACCCAATTTTGACCTTTGAAAAGTTGGATTTGGACTTATTTTGACCAAGTTATTGACTTTTGAAGCTTTGGTTTCAAACCATGGAGTTCTTGCTGATTTGGAGAAGACAGTAAGCAGTGTGCGTGAGCTTTTTAGCTGCGCCACTGAGCTGCGCGCGCTCTTTAGTACAACGCAGTCTGACTCATACGCTGCCTTTTGGAGGCGTATGTCTTGCATACGCTGCCTTGATGAGGAGTCGTATGGAGTACATACGCTGCCTTGAAGATGAGTCGTATGGAGTCCATATGCTGCCTTTTGGAGGCGTATGTCTTATATATGCTGCCTTGATGAGGAGTCGTATGGAGTACATATGCTGCTTCCTGGAGACGTATGTCTTGCATACGCTGACTTGAGCGTAGCCTGACTTGAGCGTAGCCTGACTTGAGCGTAGCCTGACTTGAGCGCAGCCTGACTTGAGCGTAGCCTGACTTGAGCGCAGCCTGACTTGAGCGCAGTCTGACTCAGGCGCAACCTGATGTTTAGGCGCAACTGGACCTGACCCTACTTACCCTGGATCTTCTATAGCCCTGTATATTGATATTTTATTAGATATTTAACGTCCATTTTATATCCTTACGCCTTTTGGCATAAACTTGATATAATCATGATATGTTAATATTTCTGTTAAATATAGATTGTTACGTGGGATGTACCATGTGTCGTGAATTGAGTTATAGATACCCCGATTGACTGGAATTAAACCCTGAGAGTTGTAGACTCGACCCCACTGAATACTAGTTGACTTTCATGCCTTGTCACCATTGATAATGATTGTGACCTTGACTAATAATTGATCATGCGTTCCTAGTTGGAACTAAGAGACTGGCTAGTCGTCTTTTTGAATTGAATGAATGAGACACATTCATATTAATTATGAACTATTGAAATCGACTGGCTAATCCCGAATATTGGCATACAGGTACATGCAGGCTTCAATTCATTTATTATTTATTTATCTTACCAAAGAAGCATGTGTACTTTATGGTCAAGGCATGATTACTCCGTGGTTAGTTTTGATTGTTGCATTACGCTATGTAAGACCTACAACTTGACCGCACTGGTATCATTGTAGAGTTGTGCATATCGTATCCCGTACGAAAGTACTCATTCTGAATGACCATGATCCACGGCATGGTACTTCACTCAACGTAGCACTACAACAAAAATATGTTTTAACGACACTCGAAAAGTGTCGTTAATGACTATCCATGACACTTTTTTGGTGTAGTCTAGGGGGGGTGTCATAGAAATATTTTCACTTTCAACGGCACTACAAAAGTGTCATGTAATAACTTAATGACAACACTGTTGGAATGTCGTGTAATATTATTTCACGGCACTTTATTGGTGTTATCTTAACCTCCTTCAACGACAACTAACAAGTGTCATCAAAATTATGACACCTTATAAGTGTCATCTACAAGCATTCAATGATAGTTAATAAATGTCATGGATAAATTTTTATTACACTTTTTTATGTGTCATATAAATATTTTAGTCACAGCACTCTGCTAGTGTCATCTTAAATGCATCGTCAAAATTACGACACCTTATAAATGTCATCTAAAATCACTCAATGACATTTAATAAACAATCATAGCACTTTTTATTTATCATGTAGACTGAGTTCAACAAAAAAATTTAAATGCCTTATATACATATATATATATATATATATATATATATATATATATATATATATTTATATATATATATATAAAACCAAAATCATCCATGATCACAAATAATTAACCAAAAGTAATATATTAAAAAACTTGAACCCATACAAAATGTTGATAAAAAGTTACAAGAATATAACTATTCAACGTATTTGAGACTAACAAAATCTATTACATAATATGTAAGAGTTCTATTAATACTATAGTATCACGATACTCCTTGTACAACACCATTTTAGTGTACATCTGCTCGACAGCACCATTTCAGTATACTATGACAAGCAACTCGCCGTTGCTCTTCTTAATTATTCTTAATTACCTTCTTCAGCTTCCTCAAGAAATACCTACAAGCAAGAGCAAAGGAATAAAGATAGGAAAGGAGTAACACATCTAGTTCAAATCTATGTTCCTAGTTTAGTTTTGATTACTGCATATGTCAGAAGTACATTAGCAAAAAAAAAATTCAAAAAGGAATAATTTAAACTGCAACATACTGTAGTGTCATAATATTATACCATAAAGGTCAGTTATCAGGGGAAATCAAGTCCGGGACGTACCATCTTAACATTGTTATGACAGTCCAAAAGGGACAAAGTAACCAATAATGGATGATGACTTGCAAATATTATTACATGATAATCACAAATATTTCCATGAAAACATTCATGAATAGACTTTTTCCTAGACTAAATCAATTGAGCACAATATGGCAAGTGTGTTGAGTCTAACTTCAGTTATCATAATATTGCAAGGAAATTAGAGCTTACATTTGAACAAAGTAAATGTCAATAAACAAAGATGGGGACATTTGGAAAAAAAATGAAGTTTGACACAGAACAATATAAAATTTCAGGCATTCAAAAGAAAATGTGAAGAAAAAATCAATTGCTATAAAGCAAACCTATGTTACACTGTAGAACAACTTACAAAGCAGATCAAATGTTTCTCGTCTCTCTTGAACATGCAGAGTTTATAAAGCCTGTGCCAAGCTCGACAATGTAGAAGATTAGATGCACTTCCAGTAATCCATCAGGCAAGCATCAACAAACCCGAGAAAACTGGAGCACATTGATAATAAGTTGAGACCAATAAGATACTGCTCCAGTTAACCTCGGTCCTACATTCTCTCCAGAAAGCTGAGCAAGAACCTTCGCATTATGTTTGATTAGTCTGAGTATTTGTATTTAGGTTATTTCCTTTAATGCCTGTGGTCCGTATTACGTATTTCTGGAATACGTGTACGTATTTTATTCTGTATTTGCATGATTCCTTGTTAGCTTGCATCTTGGCTTGGTTATTTCTTGGCTTGGTTCGGCTTGGCTCGATTTTCTTTGGTTCAATATGAACCAATGTGAACCCCCTACCTACCACAACCATTGTATTTATTAATCCATTCTCTCTATTCTCTCTCTTCATTAATCATCTTCTTCTTCCCCATTAATTCCTTACCTACCAGAGAGAGGAGAGAGAGGTCTAGGCAAGTGCAACTTGCTTCATGGAGGAACTCCAATTTTATTACTTCATTCTCTTCCTTACTACATTCTAAAGTACTTTAGTACTTGGTATTTCTCATTTCCATGGCTAGATTCTTGTAGATCTAAGTTTATTTTATTTTTGGATTTTTTGGGTTTTGATCTACTTAATCTTGTTATTTCTATGTTTTGATGGTTCCATGTTGTAGAGAATTTTGTTCTACCCAATTTTGACCTATGGAAGTTCGGATTTGGGCTCCGGATGATAGAGTTATGCAGCTTGGAAGCCATGGCTTATGGTGTACTTCTTCTCGGAAATCTGGAGAAGAAGCACAGTTTCGAGCCGCATGATAGCACTTGACCGCATGAATATTCATGCGGCAAGTCAGCTTCGAAACCGCATACACTATCAACTAGACTTGACCGCATGACAAGTTCATGCGGCAAGTATTTAGTTCGGCCGCATGAGGCTCTTGTACTTCTAGCCGCATGGGGCCCTTCTTCCCGAACCGCATATACACCCTTGCTCCCAGCCGCATAGGCATAGCTCCCCGCTGCCGCATGGGACTTCGCCCATCCCGAGTCGCATGAACTCCAATACTCGCGAGCCGCATTGACCGCAGTCTCCCGCTGCCGCATGAGGACCCGAGTCCTCTCAGCCGTATGACTGACTGATCCCGAGCCGCATAGACCCTGATTCCCTTCAGCCGCATGAGACCCCTCCTTTCCTGACCGCAAAAGCTCCTGCAGCCGCATGCGCCGCACGCCCGTACTGCCTTGAGACCGACCTTTTCGAGCCGCATGAACTCGAATTTCGGGCCGCATGAACCCATATCCATTCAGCCGCATGGGCTGTTCTCTTCCAGCCGCATGTGATCATTCCTGGCCGCATATGCCTTAGCCGCATGAACCCATATCCATTGAACAGCTGTTGCGACGGCTACCTGACCTGACATGACCTGACAAGAATGAACATCCTGGACACCGTGGGCGATTGTGCTTGTACAAATAATCCAGTCCTGTCTTGCATCATGTCTAGGAGGGGACTCCTGAGTACCACGGTCAAGAGTACCTACTGAAATGGACTAAGGCTAATAACTAGATTAATACAGTAGTCATGAAGAGATCTCCCAGCTACAGGCAATCCCGTTACCTGGGCGCGCTTGGGATCTGTAGCCTGCCGTCGAGTAGGGCACATTTCCAGCACACTGTCATGTGTTGCACCCTTCTAGCTACCTAAGGGTACATGCGTTTCCTGGACGGTGTACCCACCTGGATTCAACCCTAATCTTTCGTCCTGGGTTACCTGGATGGTCTGCAGGGCTTGTGGCTGTGGAAGATTCTCACTGCATCTTGTTAGTAACTAGGCCTGTGATAACCCTAGTTAGTTAAAGTATCAAGCCATAGTTCTTGCTTGGCCGTGAAATGATTGGATGGAGTCTAACCAGTCTAGTCTTGCCCTGATCCTGTTCCAGACTACTGCATGACCAGAATGCTTGCATTTATTTTACCGATAAATGGTGAGAATTCCAAGTTCTGTTCAGACGAAGGGTTACAACCCCGGTCCTTGTTTGGTTTACGGGTTGTAACCTGGTTATCTGAATAGTTCCATGGTTATCTCGTCGTATATCATCCTGATGTTTTTCCTTAAATTCCAGTTCTTACTTTTATTTATATCTTGTGCTGATTGCTGGTTTTAGTTCCTAAGTGAAGCTTCCTTTGTGGCACTTGCTCTTTCTGGGGTCTGACCCAGCTGGTTTTGTATGGCCAGATTTTAGAGCAGCTCCAGAGGATCTACCGACTTTTCAGCCAGATGGTGGCCACTAGACGGAACCCTGGCAACGAGTGGGTTTATTTTTGATCTCCCACTTTATTGTAAAATATTCTTTTGAGGCGTTTAGCCGACGAGCACCTGTTTAGCTCGATTGCACTTTACTTACTGTCTGCCTACGGGCTGTAACATGATTGACAGATCCTAGGGTTGATCATGTATGACTAAACTCTTGCTAGTCCTCACATTTTATAACGACTAGCTTCATGATCAGCTGAATATGTAATATTTGGGACGCCTTATTATTGTATATTTAATGATCATACATCTTGTAACATTTACTTACTTGCTTGTGATTGAGACACTAGGCTTGTTCATGACCATAGGAGACTGTTGGCTTGTAGTAAACCCTCATGTATCTAGACAGCCGTGACCGTATAGCGAGATGGAATCCATTTCAATATACGTAGCTGGCTATGTCTGCCCCCGCTCTCCAGTATTCTGGTTCTGGGGCGTAACATTTCCAATCAGATCTTGCAATATCTAGTAAAATAAAAAAGTAAGCTTCAGAAAAAAGAAGTACAAATAATTATTCCAATTTGTTGCATTGTCTGCGAGTCCCAACAAAGGAAAATACCCTAATTATTGCAATTGTACATGATAAAAAAATGTTTCAGAATCATCGTGATATTTACAGACCATACGATATGCACAACAGGTGAAAACTACAGAAAAGAATTCCCCAAATTCGAAAAGAAAATAGGTTACAAGTAGAGGACTTGAAGAAAGCTCCACCTTGGTCAAACTTTTTCAAGCTCGACATGTCACGCTCGAAAATGATTTGTTACTAATCAGACAGCGCTTAGTTTAGTTTTTCAAGATTCTCAAGCTTAGCAACCCAGGTACATGAAGCTCGAGAACACTATTTGATGTTGACTATACAAAATTAAGTACGTAAATACACTAATGCACGTACACAAATGTACATAATAATTTTTAACATTTCTACAAATTATCAAGTATATATGTTAATCAATGTTATTTATAAAGTGCATGCTCATTAGCTGAGTTGTTTATCAAAGTTATTTAAGGCATGCAATCATGATCACAAGGAGATAGCTCTTGATTGATATCAATGAAAAGAAGGATTTATAAGTACAAACTCGAAATAGCTTAGCTTAGGTGAAATATTCAGTTATTGCAGTAATTATGAACAATTCATGATGTACCCGACCTTAATAAACGTCAGAGCCAACACAGTAACCAATTAAGAATTATTAATACATTGCCAGAACTATGATAGAAAACATATAGAAAGACGTAATTAATGGTATAAAAGTGAACGAGAAAGTTACTGAGGTGGGAGGCTTCCACCGCGACGACGAAACAGCTGTCCCACACTTATGTATCTTTTGTTCTCATCATATGCAATTCATTTCCCAGCACCATTGCCAAAACCTAATCATGTACCACATCCAGCATCAATCCTCAGACCAAACTGGAAACCAGGTAATCCTGCTCCCAAGCCTGCACCTGTGTTAAGGTTGGTTATATCAAAATCAGATCGACTACAGAAACTCAAAATAAGAACTTGCAATATGGATGTGACATGTGGATTTCACTAACATTAATAGTGTATTTATTTTTCTCTTTAGCCCCTTGAAGAAATCAATGAATGATACGGCATGTAATCCAACGGCCTTTGATGGCCTGAGCTTTAAAAATTAACAACTCACAAGTTCCTCTAGGATTTTTGTATCAGAATAGTCCCCACATAAATCGACAAGACATGCAGACTCGGCCTACTTCTGATACAGGTAAGATGTACATGCATATATTTCAATTCCTCTAAAATAAAGATAAATAAATCCATTTTAACAACTAAGAAAACACATAGAAGTCAAAGGTATAAAACAAAACCACATGTATTAATTTAAGTACCATTATCATTTCATGTGTGTGCAATCACACAATCACATGTACATGTGTATATGTATATGTATATGTATATGTATATGTATACAAACATAAAAGCCACATACGAGCACTTTTTTAGCGCTAATTTGGGATCAATGGTTCAGTTATAAATTTTCTCCATCATGTGATACATTATATATCCGACTCATCTAACAGAAGAGAGAGATGCATCCAAGGTTCCAAACTTCCAAGAGGATATTAGTTCCGGGTTTTTTCATAGATGGTCCTTCTTGAATCAGGTTGAGAATCTATATATTGGTGTTGATACTAAATAAGAAATCTTCATAGAGAGTGCAACATAACCATAGTATGTCACCTTGGTTTTAAGCAATTGATGCCCTTGCTTTATTGGTGTTCAGTAATTTCCCCAAAATATCAAGTACTATGTCCACACGTAGAGCCCCGATGGTTAGGTTCAATAGATGTATTATGGATTTATTAGGAACCAGTAATGCCTCTACCATCTTACATCACAAAATTGTCCTATTAAATTAAGCATTCCTTTTCTATGTGCACAATCATGAATAAGCATCTCTAATTTTTGTAGCCCATGCTAGCTTAGCGTACAACCCTAGCACTTAGTGCTTCCCAAGGAAGCACGCACACTCCAAAAATGTGGGTCGTGTCGCACATGTTGACACATATCAGACACAACCCAGATAGACCAACTTATAAGTTATAATTAAAGGCACTAAATAGTTACCCAAAAAAGTGAGATTGTCCTTTAAATTGTCCAGCATAATTACCCTCTGACTTCCTCTTCTCCAATTCAGTTTCGACCATAGATATAAAGCATCTTTTCAGTTTCTATTTTGGCAACCTGACTATATGCCATGAGAAAGGTATTAGGAATGCATCCACGACCAAATTCCTTTATATAAGGAAGAATACAAACACTAGAGACCTGAGCAATATTTATCTTAAGTCTTAATTAGTATCAATGTTGGGGACATGATAACGTCATGGGAGGGGCAACATTAGAAATGAGATACATGACCCTTTCCTTTTATAAGCAAGACAAGAAATATTAGACCGAAGAATAATATGCATATTTAAATACCTGAACATTTCCATGTGGGTCTCTTTCTAATAGAAGTAGTTCCTAGATTGCTTAAGGCAGAAATTCAAACAAAATGTGAGATTGTTGAATGATCTTCTTCTTCCAATCTCCCTCATGATTGATGACATTGTGAGCAAGGATTTCATTCAGTTATGCAATAAGTTGATGAACCTAAAAAGTACATAATAACATACTCTGTTAGAGTAGGGAGGAATAGTTTAATTGAAGTTCCTTCTGAAAGCCTGAGATATTTACAATAGGACTCAAAAAACTAATTAATATATTTAGTGTACCTCAGGAATAAAATCTATCAGGCCTTTGGGAATTAGTATAACACCATAGTTATAACCAAGACCAACACGCTTGCAGATTATATCAGTAAAGCAATCTATGACATTTTTTAGAGTTTGCTTTTTGGCTGCCACCTGCAAATAATAAAACAAAAGCAAAAGTAAATTTTTCACACAATAACAAAAGGGTTAATGAAGTTCATATGGATTATGTAAACAATTTGCGGAATAATGAATTAAAGGCAGACAGAAAAAGGGTTTTTTGTGAGACTAAAGGGTGGGGAAAAGCATCTGACATGCCATTAATGGTAAGGCAAATAAAGTTAAGGCACAAATTACATGTTAGAGCCATTAAATAATATGCAACTGAGTAAGTGAGAGAATCTCTCCTCTATGAAGGAGCCTCTAAGCAATTAATGAACATCAACAACAACTACACCTAGTGTGCAAAATAATACATGTGTACTTAAATATGACGTTCACTATAGACTATGCATACAAAAGGATTGTTGAAGTAAAGATATGAAAAAGTAAAGGAAGAAAATACATGCTAGAGCCATCTAATCATATGCAAATGAGTAAAAATATTGCATAGGGAAGCCTCTAGGCAAATAATATGCATTGAGAACAAGTCATGCACAGTATGCACGAGAAGTATAGGGGGTGGGCTATAATAAATAAGCAAGAGGAACCACTTTCAGGTGCAAAAGCGGAGAATGCCATCAAAAATTCATGTCTGCCAATTAGAAAAGGCTTCGAATAGAAGGAAGCACATACATTGCATGTTAATAATGAAATGAAAGACTGATTCCTTTTCCAACACTATGTTGATTCTATGAAGAACTTTAGGTCTCCATATAGCAGATAATAGGTGAAGAATCGAGCATACTACAACTGGCAATTAAAAAAGAAATAACCTCTTATCCAGTGGTAGTAATGTTTGGATGTGTCTACAAAGCACATTCCAGTGTGATGTGAGAAGCAGTACGCCCCATAAGCCCGACAACTGCATGCACAATCAGCAAAATACCACATTAAGTTAACAAATATCAAGATGCCTAAAAATGGGGGACGATATTTAGCAAACTATTCCCTAAAATGCAAACCAATCATTTAAGAATAAACCTATTCAAATCAATGGTTTGTCAGTTGACCTTGTAGCATATATACAAATTGGCACACAAAGAGAAATGAGACAAGTGAAAACCATATAAAACACTATGTAAGGAAAGGTAGCATTGGTAGATGTGATTCATATCGACCATTGGACGGTTTGACCAAATTGGAGATACAAACATGCTTTAAATCTAGATAACAGGTATGGATTGGACATCTTCCAAAAACAATTAGCTCCAATCTCTGCAAATTTTATCGTCTTTCATTTTATTTGAATAAACTAACCAATTAGTATTAATATACACATATTTAATTTGCAGATAAAGGGTTTTGTTGCTGTTGTATACACTTCTTATTCTGGGATGTATAGAAATTAGTTGACTTCGACTTACATTGATTTGAAGTCAATGAGGCTTATAGTAGAGCAATGCGCACTAAACTGTAACTGAAATAACAAGGCACGGGTATGCTGAAGATATCATTCTCATTAGTACGAATCTTACATATAAGAAAAGTTAGGCCATAGACAACAAACACAAAGATACTTACCTATTGCTTCCTTGCCACAACACCCAAATTGGCCTCCCTACCAGTACTCACACCTGCCTCATGATACACAAAAGTAATCGCACGGATAAGTAACTTCACAGAAAATGGCAAGCACGAGAGAGCAACAAATCAATTGCAAACCATTTGAAGTTTTCGGCTTGGCCGACGAGCAGTGCCCTTCCTCAACTTGGTGGCGAAAGAGAGGCTCTGCAAGAGGCCCGCCCTGTAATTCTTGGCTACTACCGCCACCCCGTTCCGAGCTCCATCATTTCGTGCCTTCGATTTTGTGGTTTTCTACACCACACAAAAGGTTAAAACCACATTGTCCCAAACAAAAAACAATGACATATTCACTAAACCTACTTTAGGAACATTTGATCCTTTGTTATCGAAAGGAGCCGGACCGCGTTCGACGTTGCCGCCACCGTCGCCGGCTCCAGACGAATTCGAGCCTAATCCTTTGGATTCCTGAGCCTCTTCGATAGAGGCACTAGTATCCACATTTGTCGGATCTCTCTCCAGAGCTCCATTCCCGCTCTCCACTCCGCCTCCATTAGCGCCTTCCATTCCCCAACAAAAAATGTACAAAATCCCCAAAAAATAGCAACAAATCATTCAAGAACTCAAATCGTTCAAGAATTCTCCACCGAAGAAGATCAAACTGATCTACATCGAAATGATCGAGAAAAATACCAAAATTCGGCCAAATCAAGAGGGAGAAATAGAGATGCAAGCAAACCTCTATGACTTCTATGACGACAACCCCTAACGGCCCCAACCTTAGAGAGAAAGAGAGAGAGATAGTTCACCGTTAATTTGGAGAGAAAAAGAGAAAGTTGGAAGAGAGTTTAGAAAATATGGAAGTGAGAGAGAAGGAAGATGAAAAGCATTTTATCGTGGGCTGTAGAGCCAAAATTTGGGGGAGAGCGATAAAATAAAAAAAAGTGTAGGAAATTAAATTTGGGACAACACTTTAAAAGTGTTGTGTTTAGTATATAACATTATATGACATTTGTAAATGATCTAAAAAGTGTTGTTGAATTTATGTTTACGACACTTTCAAAAAGGTGTCATAGATGATGGTAAATATTTAATTATCATGACACATTTTAGTAGAGTGTCATCACTTAAAAAAATTAATGGCACTTATATAGAAAGTGTCCTAAATAAAGTATCGTTATTAACCTATTTTCTTGTAGTGTAGAGACTATTAAGTTAAATAAAATAATGATTGCATGGAGAGAATGGATTCCCGAGTTCTTACATGGCAGACCTCTTGGGACTAGTAGTGCCCGACAGGCCGGTTGGTCCCCACAGATACTGCAAATCTGCCACACGGGCAGGGAGCGGTATCTGGTTATATTATCTATTGAATATTGTATATTAATGACGAGCGTCCCGCTGGGACTCGTCTAATTCATGATTGGCGCAATTAATTGACTGGGTAAACTAGCCTTGCTTGCGCATAGTAAGAACTGAGAAATCCTTTATTGCATAATTCCAGGATAACTTGGGACTCACAATAGCAAGCGTAGTAGTTGTCTGGCCGTTTAAATTGATTTGTTTGTGTACTGTACCTACTCTGTTACTTAACTGAGATGATCAGAATGTCAGGACATGACGGGCCAACTTCTGTCCTTGTTTGGTTGGGAGGTTGGTTCGAAGTGTCGTGATGTTGTGTGAGTCCTAGTAGATAGCAGAGATCTATTATCATATTCTCTTATTACTGGCTTCATTCCTGATATCGTGCTCCCTTGCGGTACTTGCTATTAGAGGTCTAACCTCTCTGGCTTTGCATGGCCAGATTTAGAGCCGGTCCCTGAGGATCCAGCTTACTTCTACCTCCAAGATGGTCAACACTAGAGGGATGATCGCAGGAGGACTCGAGTGGGTTTCTTACTTCCCCGCCCGTTTTGTTATCTACTTTATACTTTGCCGTTTGGCATCGACATGTTAGTCGGATTGTCTTGTACCTACTTTTGCATAATTGTAACTAAGTCAGGCTGCAGCTGCTAACAATTGTGTATACTTACTACATCATCTGGCTGTATTTTGTAAAGCCAGATATCAAAAACATTTTGACTGAGCGTTTGGGACGCCTTACTGCTTTATCTCACATGTTCTCTATTTTTGTTTCTTGTTTGAATGATTGAGACAATAGAAGTAAAGTGACCATAGGGAGACTTTCATGTAGTATGAACCCCCTCGTCTTGTAGACATCATTGATCGTATTATACGGTATTCATCTACCCGTAATACGTAGCTGGCTGAGTCATTCCCCCGCTCTCCAGTATTCTGGTTCTGGGGCGTGACAAAGCGTTCGTCTTTCCAATCAGTGAAAGACAAAAGCAATAAAGAGTTCAAGAAAGATGTCATTGAATACAATTACGTAATTCAAAGGCGAATGTGTAGTTCAAGAGGAATTGTCAATGCAGTCGCGGATGAGATCCTAGATACCTTTATATCTCAATCCACATGGGATAATCATATGAAGAGCGAACCAAGTGCACTATGGTTGATCAGACCATAATACATCAATTCTAATTAGACAATATGCTTGTGGGCGTCTCCAGTATACATATGTCCTGAACAAGCTCGACAAAGAATAAGCTTACAAAACTAGGCTATAAATAGCGTCGTTATTTATGGTAGTTTAAAGTATAAGTACGGGAGAATACGTTGAAAGCAGTAATAAATAGTTCCAGTTTCACAAGGATCTAAGTCTTATCCGGTGTGCTTGCGTATACAGTCGTCCTACTAGTTCTTGTATCAGGCCTTAGTTGACCAATGGGTATGGGATACGAAATCTCTATATTCTAGGTAAACATCTCTCCTACACTAGCATATATTCATTATCACTCTGTTACACTTTAATACTAGGTTAAAAGGATACGGGTGGTAGGTTGTAGTCATACTACTCAACTTATAAAGTCAACTAATGGAGTAATTGAGGAATATAACACGTATACTCGTATGAGTTATCTCCTAACCTCCCTATTCAGCACGAAAGAAGATAAGATTTGCAGTGAAAGGAATCAAGCAGAAGGAAGTCAAGATAATCGGACGAGAGTTCGAGATTTAGAATTGAGGGAGGAAGTCAAGCTTGTGGATGAGATTCCTATATCCTAATCCTATATGCAGGTTCACATCGGTACAATAGCGTAACCGATGTGACAAACTCGACCTGTATGGGCCACCATAAAAATATGTAACGCTCCAATCCTAAAATACGTAGGACTAGGTACACAGACATGCCAGCTGTATACATACGAAGTATACTCCAATATATGGAATCATCGTATGTATACATAAGCTGTGAAATACAGTAATCCATAATACTAATCTCATCCACAATAAAAGAATCAATATAAAATAGAAATCAATACTGAATTATAATTTGTACAAAAGTTGGGCGGAGACAAGGTCCACTACCAACTATCCCAAATAAAATATACAATAAGAAATAAATGAAATAACAAGACGAGCCAAGTGCAATCATCTTCGAAATAATGGAAAAGATTACGGCCTTGGCTAAAACACCTGCAGTAAATCATGAAAGCATACACATTTCGGAACTATTTTGGAAGTGCCACAAGGGAGGCTTCACTTAAGAACTAAAATCAGCAGGTCAAAACATAAACAAAATAATAATAAGAAGACATAAAATGTAAATAAGATAACAAATGACGAGAGGACGAGGAACTATTTCGGAAGCTAGGTTACAATTCTTAAACCAAACAAGGACCAGGGTTGTAACCCTTCGCCTGAACAGAACCGGGTCTCTAGTCAGTTATTACTAAGAGTAAAGCGTAAGCAAGCATGTCCTGAGATAGCCATATACTGGATCTAGACAAGATTACACAGGATTGGACTCCATCCAACATTCACGGCCAAGCAAAGAGTACGGCTTGATACTTTAACTAACTGTGGTTATCATAAGCCTAATTACTAGCAAGATGCAAGGAGATATTCCGGCAGTCACAAGCCCTGCAGCTATCCAGGTTATCCAGACGAGGTTCATGTAAGAGTTATCAAGAATTATTAGGTGACTTGGAGTGCAACATATGACAATGTGCTTATTACTTGTTTTAAGAAGTGCCCCACATGACAGTGGACTGGAAATGTGCCCTACTCGTCGGCAGACTACAAGTCCATCAGGTGTGGCCGGGATAACATAATCGTCTGTAACTGGAAATATCTCTCTATATGAGCTACTTTGATCAATCTAGTAATTAACCTAGTCAGATTTAGCATGAATCCCTGACCGTGGTAACCATAGATGCAAGTCCTAGACATGATGCGAGACGAGACTGGTAGCTTATAAAAGCACATTCAAGAGCAATCACCCACGGTGTCAATACGAGTTATTACTCAGCATGTTAAGATAGCCGTCGCAAACAGCATTCAAGATTTTATGTCAGGCTTACTTGTCAAGAGTGCGCCACGACGGGCCACGATCATGTCATTATCATGTCAAGGTTACTTGTTAAGAGTGCGCCACGACGGACCACTATCGTGTTCTATCTTTACATTATCATGAATGAGAGAAACTTGCATAAAATAGCTAGTAACATATTCTTGAAGCCAAGAAAAAGATCTACAACTTTCATGTTGGGAGTTGGGAGAAATTCTGGCCACAATTCAGCCAAATAGGACATAAAACAACCAAATATGCAGTCTGTGGCACTATGCAGCCAGGTACTATGCAACTATGCGGCCAGGAACTATGCGGCTATGCGGCCAGGCACTATGAAGCTATGTGGCCAGGCTGCTCATCTTCTCCCAAAATCCAAAAAAGATGGCCATAAAACTCTTGAACTTCAAACTTGCATAACTCGGTCAAAACAAAACAAAATCTAATTTTTCAAAGGTCAAATTTGGGTAAAATAAAATTCTCTACCACATGGAACAATTAGTTTTCGAAAATAAGGAGGTTTGATAGAGCAAAACCCAAGAAAATCAAAAATGACCAAAACTTAGATCTACAAGAAAATATCCACCAAATTGAAAAATACCAAGTTCTAAAGTGTCTTGAAATCATGTGGGGAAAATAATGGAACAAATAGAAATGGGTTCTCTCATGAAGCAAGCTAGCACTTGCCTAGAGTTTCTTTTCTTGGTAGGTGGAAAGAGTTATGAGGAAGAAGAAGAAGTAATGAAGAGTACAGGAAGAGAGAGAAAGTAGTTAGAGGTTTATAAAGAGAGGGGATGGTTCAATAGTTGAACCAACCATCAAAATAAACCAAACCAAGCCATCCATAACAAGTCAAGTTGGACCAAACCAACCCAAGGTCAACCCTAGTCAAGATACATCAAGGCAAGCCATAAAGAAATACGAAAATATAGTAAATAAAATACGGGTCGAAATCCATATACGTACACTGGAAATACGTATAACGGAAAATGGGAGTGACATACTCGACGGCTAAACGCCTCAAAAGAATACTTTACAATAGAGCGGAAGAACAAAAGAAGAAACCCACTCGTTGCCAGGGTTACGTCTGGTGTTCACCATCTGGCTGGAAGACAGATAGATCCTCGGGTGCTACTCCGAAATCTGGCCATACAAAACCAGCTGGGTCAGAACTCAGAAGAGCAAGTGCCACAAGGGAGGATTCACTTAGGAACTAAAACCAGCATATTAGGACATAAAGACATAAATAATAACAAGAAGGGTAAGAATTAGAAATAGGACAATAAATGACAAGATGACTAAAAAACTATTCTGGAAGCCAAGTTACAACCCGTAAACCAAAAAAGGACCGGGGTTGTAACCCTCCACCTGAACATAACTTAATCTCTAATCATTTATCGCTAAGAGTAAAGCATGAATAATAATGCACTGAAGTAACCATGTACTGTTTCTAGACGAAGCTAGACTGGACTGGACTCCATCCAACAATCACGGTCAAGCAATGAGTACGGCTTGATATTTTAACTAACTAGATTTATCACAGGCCTAGTTACTAACAAGATGCAATGAGATATTCCAGCAGCCACAAGACTGTAGGACCGATTGTAGGAACGAGTTGTAAAGCATAATACTCTAGAGGGGGGAGGTGAATAGAGTAGGCAGTAGAATATTTTTAATTAAAAATCTTGTTAGAAGTTAGATCACAGATATAAAAATAATCACAAAGTAAATGACAGAAATTAAAAGTGATCAGAAGGCAAACGCAAACACCGAGATTTATACTAGTTTCCCTCTTGTGAGGACTAGTCCAGTCGGAAGAACTCTAGCTTCCAGTTGAATCCACTATTGGAAAATCTTGCAAGTTTTCATACGAAGTCCTTGCAACTTCTACAGACGCGAGCTTTGATACGAAGAACTCGACCGACTTCAATTGTGAAGAGTTGAATCTTCTATCAAGCCTCTGATTATAATCGCTCTTGAAACTTCTAGACCGTACCGTACTGGCAAATCGACTAGAGGATTGTAACTGGCTTGGGATTTGAGAATGAATAGCTCAGAATACTTTAGAAGAAGTAGTAGGCTTATAGAGAAGAGATATTGGTGTATGAGTGAATTAAAATGATCGAAATCCTTCTCTATTTATAGTTTTTCCAAAGGCAGAATTCTGACAGAATTCGGGCAGAATTCGGACAGAACTCTATGAGAAAATCTCGTTGGGATCCGTAACTATGGGAAGACCAAGTTCAAAAAGCAACGTTCACTAACCGAACTCTGGCCGAATTCGGGCCGAGTTCTGCTAGGGTTCTGTTAGGGTTTTTGCAAATTAGTTTTGGGCTTTTTGAAAAGTCAAACAGTTAGGAAGTAGTTTGGGCTTTTGTAAGTGGGCTCGTTTTCAAAATGGAAGGGTATTTTGAAAACGTTTCTTAGGTAGCCTATTTGCCAGTACGATGCAGTGTATATCGTATTCCTAGACTCAATAAATATAAAAAATTACATTGATAAAATAGGAAAACCAAAAGCCCTTTGATGACGCCTTTCTTCAAATATTTGAGCAGACTTGAAGACGTCTTTTTTTACTTGACGGCGGTCGTCCAAAGATAAACAGAGAAAACTTCTTGTATAATGCCGTCTTTGGCCCATCAATAATTCTCTATTGCATGCGTCCTGGTTTGACAAAGCTTGATCATGCTTACTGCATGTCTATAAGAACATGTTAGAAGAGCAAAACAATAAGCTTAGCAATATGATATAGAGAACATTTAGGACAATGCTAACATTAGGACAATGCTAAGTTTAAGTAGCAACATGATAGTAGCAACATGATAGTCATTACATGTTTATTAGTAATATTATTATGTTAAACTTAATTGATTAGCCATATTCAAAAATATGATATAATCATTGGGCTAACAAAGCTGTAGGTCCTAAAAATCAAGTTGGACCCATCAAAGAAGTCATGAAAATCAAATTGTGCATCCTTCAAGTGAACTGCGCAGGAAACAGATTGCGCAACAACTCAACTGCGCAACCTGAATTGCGCACACATCTAAGCGCACAAGCTGACGTGGCCTTGTCATCATTATCTGACAGAAAATTAGATCTTCTGACAGCCGACAGCCCAAAGAACGAGGAAACTGTTCGTTTCTTGTGCAGCACAGCGCTCGAGGACAGCTGTACATGCAGCGCAAGCTACCAGCCCAATCGAAGCGCAATCTGCCAAACTCTCGGCAGCGTAATTCAATCTAGCGCTGTCTGAAGCCAGCGCAGTTCATGTGGTGCACTCCATCAAGACAACTGATGATTTATACGTGGCCTACATGCCATCAATTACTCACCATGTGGCAACCGTCTGTACACGACCAAGCGCATTTCAATCAAACAATGCCACGCGTCACATACAGGTGGTCCACGATCGAGTAACTGCCAGCACAGTTTGCTGTTTGGGCAGTCCAATGTCTGCGCAATCCATCTTGCGCAATTTAGAATAACTAAAAGTTAGTTATTTCCAAAACTCTATAAATAGAGTTTCAAGTCTTCATTATCAAGCCGAGATCATCCCAGATCAGACCAGAATTATTACCAGAGATCAGGAGTTCTTGCCAAAGTGCTGTTGCATTCTTCAGAGGCTACCGTCTTCAAAGTTCACATCGTCCAAGGGATAAAGCGATTGTCATTCAGTTCAGATTCCTATAGTTGTACTTTTCCAGAATTCTTGTAATCTTCTTACAAAGTTTGTGAAATAAAGATCAACTTTTTGTTTTTTACAAACAAAATGGCGACTCTGCTGGGGATGACTTTCTCCTCTGACGAGGAAGTGACAACTCAATGTGACGTTGCGTCTATCGGAAAGATGCAGAAGATGCTGGTTGTAAAGGTCAACCAGACAGCCTACGAGGCGATGATCAACTCCGGGACTACTCGTCGCACTGCGACTTCTGCCAAAAGCAAACTCTATTCAGTGTGGACTCGAAAGTCCTATGCACAATCCTCTGCACAAACTGTTGCACAGTCTGCTGCTACTGTCCATGCGCAGTATGCTGCTCCCCTTGCTAGTGCACAAACCACTTCCTATGCTGCTCTGTCAAAGTAGAAGACTCCTCTTCCCCTGGCGCAGTTGGCTGCAACTCTGCCTGCGCAATCCACCACTCCAGCAACCAGAGTGCAACTCAAGCACTCTGGCATCAAGACTCCTGCTACGCAAACTGCTGTGACTGTGGCCAGAAGACCTTCTGCCAGAGCTGCTCATGCACAACCTGCCAGTGTGCCAACAACCACTCCAACCCCTGCGCAAACTGTGCCAGCGCAGTCTAAGAGGGACAACCCTTTGGCTAATCTCTCTTCTTCTCACAGCAAAGGAAAAAACTCTGCTCCTCTTCCCAAGCATCCTGTTGCTCCAGCGCAATCTACTGAGGGTAGTCTGTTGACTATTCCTCCTCCACCTCAGAATAAAGGAAAAGGCCCGTTGGTCTTTTCTCAAACTTCCTCGTCCTACGACTTGGAAGACAACAGAGGAAAACGCTCTTTAGCAAACCCTTCTTTACAAAACAAAGGAAAAGGCCCTTTGGTCTTTTCTCAGTCTTCCTCGATTTTTACCGTAGAAGATCAATATGAACATGCTTCGGCACTAGTCAGTGCAAGAACTCTCTCAAACAAGAGTTCTTCTTCCCTCCTTGCCAAAGGAAAGTGTACTGATCAAAGAGGTATTCTACCTACTCCAGTAGCAGAATTCCAAGATCTTCCAACTCTCAGGATATCCCGTTCAAAACAGGGAAAAGTGCTGGTGTCTCAGACAGAAACCCCTGGGGGTGAATTTGCTGATCTAAGAACTTATCTCAATAGGCCAACCTCGGCGAAACGCAAACAGCCAATGCCGAAGACCAACCAGCATCAGAGGCAAACTTCCAGGATCAAAAATCTTGACACCTATGCTAATGAAATTAGTACTTCCCTGTACATTCAAGGGACAAAACATTTGAAGAGCCGAAACCATGTTCCGAATATTGTCAAAGAATATATCCCTCGAACTTCTTCTCGTCCCGTCATTGTTTCCGATCTCCGAGAATACCTCAAATAAAAATGGGACAACATTTCAACACCTCCAGTTCAACCACTTGGACACCATTGTAATCATAAGGTCGTCATCAAGTGCTGTTGTCAGACAACAAAACGATCTGTCTTTGATCGTCTGAACTTTACAAACTCTGAACCTATGTCAGAAGATGAAGACAAAGTTTTGTACGCTTCCGTCAACATGACTTCCAGAGACACTGGGGGTAGGAAGTGCTCCAAGCACGGCAAGCCTCGCAAGCCAAGCCAGCGGTATTCGGATCTACTCCAAGAATCTTCTGATGGAGTATTCTAACATACCCGATCCCGAAGTCGAGATGCAATCGGTCAAAGGAATATTCAAAATCCTTCCGGTTATCTTCCTCTTTCTCACTCAGGAGATGATTCTTTCTCCGACTATGATACATACAGTGAAAGTTCAGAACAGACAGTGTCTTCCACTGTACCTAGAGAAGTGACAGCTTATGTTGTCACTGAAGACCCAGATGCTTCCAGTTCGGCTAGTCAAGAACAACGGATAGCTGCGCTAGAAGACAAACTGAAGACCATGGCCGAAATGGTTACAAGTATACATTCTATCATCGTGGCCCAACATATAGTACCACCGACTGTACCTGCTGCAAATCCTGAGATCATAGCATCGTTGGTGCCTGTCAATACAGGACTGGGGGTAGCATCTCCTCAAGTATCTCCTGTACAGATTCAACCTACACCCAGTCAGTCAGGTGCTGGGGGTAGTGCTTACCATGCTGTTCCTCCCCCTAACACTCTCATTCAGCCTGCTCCTTCTACATCAGTGGAGGATGCCAATGAAGCTGTCAAACTCCTGCGCACTCAGTTCGAGGCCTTCAAAGAGAAAGACAACTTACAGAGGTTGGGGATCAAACAATCCTACCCAGTTGAATGAAAGGAAGTCCCATTTCCTCCAAAGTACAAAATCCTAACAATCTCGCTGTTTGATGGCAGCACTTCTCCTAGTCAGTTCATTAACCACTTTGAGGTAATGACTGTCCAACTTCAGCCAAATGACGCTCTTCTTACCAGGGTATTCGTCGGTTGTTTAGCCGGTGTAGCATACGATTGGTACAGAAGTTTGCCCGATGGCTGTATCACTTCCTTCTCAGGTCTCAAACAAATCTTCTTGGAACGATTCTATGAGGCGATCAACGATATGACTATGTCGGCCCTCAATAAAATCAAACAAAGGCATAATGAAATCGCTGAGAGTTTCATTGAAAGGTTCCGTCGAGAAGCTTTAAAAATGCCTCCTGGAACTCCGGTCGCTGTGACCATAGACACCTGCAAGGCAAATCTTTTGCCTATCATCAGCATGTGGACAGGGTCAACTCAGTTCCAAGACTGGCCGTCCTTCATTGTCAACGCCAAAGCAGCTGAAGTTAGTGCTGACAAATTCAAGCAGCTAGGGGCACACATGTCTAACCCCGACTGGGATGAACATCAGACATCGGGTGGTGGTAATCGCCAAAACAACCGCAAGGGAAAAGAAACTTTGAACATCAACTTGAATAACAAAGAATCTCTGGCGGTCAACGTAGCTCCACCTACGTCTACTTCTACTCCTTCAGCACCTCCACCAAGAAAACCTCGTCCGAAAGTAGAATATTCCTTTGACGAGAATAATACCGTGAGCATCTTTGATTGCTTGATCAAAAGCAATAAGCTCCAACTCCCAGACCCGAAGAAGCCTGATGAGGTCGGTAAGACTGATCATCCCAAGTATTATGTCTATCACAGGTTCATTGGGCATCTCACTCGAGCATGTTACGTGCTCAAAGGCAAAATTCAGGAGCTAGTCAACGCTGGTGTTGTTACTCTGCAGCAAGACGAGAAGACTGTTACCGTGAATATGGTCTCAGTTCAGTTCGATGACTTCCCTTCGCAGATGGTACAGTATGGTGTCATCCCTATCCCCAAAGCTACTCTTGAGATCGAGAATCTCCCTCCTCCACGAAATGAAGGTCTCGTCCCCTTGTCTCTTGACAATGGCGAGATTATGTGGATTCACCCTGATCTTGCTTCGAAGTTAGAACTTCCTTCTTCCTCCAAGAAGAAAGAACGCTCCAAGGGCAAAACAAAGATTTGCAATATGGTGTCTTTTGACCCCATAGTTGATGAGGAAATCCTGCTGGGCACCAGATCAGGGAAAGCCTATCTAAAGGATTATCCCGAAGCTCAGGAGAATCCTGCTTCTTCTTCCGAGCCCGCTCCAGTACAACCTGTTTCCACTGAAGAAATTCCTGTTGCCTCCTCACCGGTTGTAAAATCCACTCTTTCCAAGCCGACGGTAGACGACAAAGGCAAACAACAAGTCCGCTTCGACAAACCTTTGAAGAAGTCATCTCCTTCTGGAATTAAAAAGCCTTACAACTTTGATATCTTGGCTCAATTAGCCAATACACAGGCCCAGCTGTCAATTTTTGAGCTCTTACGCCTCTCCAAAGAGACTCGAGAAACTCTGAGTGAAGCTCTAATGCAGGCAGAAACCTGTCTGGCCCTTCTGAAGAAACCGAAAGCAGAGCCTGTCTCTTGCCTCCATTGTCATAGTGTGTTGGAGTTAATTCCAAACATTACCTTCACACAGGAAGACATGCTGATGGAAGACAATAGGCATGACCGTCCTCTTTACTATACAAGATATGTCGACTCGATGAAAGTCGATCGTATTCTGATAGATCCTGGGTCTGCTCTCAGCATCATGCCGAAGATAATGTTAGATGCATTGAAGATCCCAGTGCATAGTCTTTCCAGTACAATCACCACCATCCTGGGGTTCAACCAAGGAAGGAGTGAGACTCTGGGCAAGATTCGCCTAAAACTCCAAATAGGCAATCTTCGCACAAAGGTGACCTTCTACATCATAGACAACCATGGTTGTTCTTACAATGCTCTGTTGGAGAGACCATTCCTGCATGAACATAACATTGTTCCTTCGACTCTCCATCAATGTTTAAAATATGTCGATGACAAAGGAGAAGTTCAAAAGGAGGTTACAGATCTCTATCCTTTCAAAGGTGTCGAAGCATACTGCAACGATGCTCGTATGTACAAGGATGAGTTCATGAAAGTAGTACTGTCTCTGGACACTGAAGAAGAACAAGAAGTAATGCCTAATGACACTCTCATCATACCTGTCAAAGGGCGTGTTTCTCGTCCTCAATCCTCCAAACCACTGGCTATTCACTTGCCAGTCCAGAAGCAGCCAACTGATGATGGTCAAGATCAAAGGGAGCTCACCTTTTCGGAGCCACTTGTTATTGACTTACGTCGTAAAAAGGAAAAAAGGCAGCTCACCTCTTCTGAGCCACTTGTTATTGATTTATCTCATAACAAGGATAAAAGGGAGCTCACCTCCTCTGAGCTGCTTGTTATTGACCTTCGTCGTAACAAGGCTAATCCCTCTCCACGTTCTTCTTCTTCCCCTCTTGTAATCAATCTGACCAAGCCTGCTAAGGCTAAAGGTCCTGCTGTAAATACAGATGTACAAATCAATAAAAAAGTATCTACTTTCCAGTATACTGATGTTATTTATCGTGCTAAGTGCTATTTGGATATGTTAGATAGCTTTCAGTCATTTACAATAGGAGTTGTACAATCTCTTCAAACAGAAGTTTTACTCGAACATCCAAATGATTCATATCGTATTGTTCCCGCTCGAAAGAAAGACGAGAGTCCAATACTTTTTAGTAAAGGACCGGAACAAGAGTTCAGTTATACGGATGATAACAAAAGTAACGACACGAGGCATCTTCAACTTCGTCGTTACAGTCAACAATCAAAAGATATCATCCGGAAGATGGGATATGACTTCAAGAATGGCCTCAACTACGGTAAAGGTAGAAGAACTCCTATCCGTACGGCTGTTCCAAAAGAAAAGTCAGGGATGTACTATAGTAGGACCAAAAAAGGTCTCGGATATTCTTCACCTCCGGTATTATCCCCAGCAGCCTCTGAATTCGATAGCGAAGAGTGCTCTAACTCTTCTGATTCCAGATCATGGGATTCACACCAGCATCGGTCAAGTTCATCGATTGATCGTATCTTCTAACATGGTCTCCGTTGAACTTTCAGAAGGCTATGACGAGGATATTGAAGAGAATCCTGAAACAGATCCCTGGGCTCAACGAATGGATACCCAATGGGAACTTCGATTCGAACAACGAGAACCTCCTACCGAAGATCAATTAGTTCAAATTGATGTAGGAGAGAGCGGGTCACCTCGTCCAATATTCATCAGCAAGAACCTCCCAGAGGCAGATACGCAAGAATTAATTCTTCTTATTCAAGAATACATTGATGTCTTTGCTTGGAGCTATGAAGACATGCCAGGTCTAGATCCCAAAGTTGCTACTCACAAATTAAATATCTTGTCTAAAGCAAAACCGGTCAAACAGCAACAACGACGTTTCAAGCGAGAAATGATGGACGCAATCGATGATGAAGTTAAGAAGCTCATCGTTTGTGGCTTTATTCGAGAAGAGCAGCATCCTGATTGGGTAGCCAATGTCGTCCCAGTTCTAAAGAAAACCAAAAAAGTTTGAGTCTGCATCGACTTTCGGGATCTTAATGAAGCCTGTCCAAAAGATGAGTTTCCTCTCCCTATCACAGATGTCATGATTGATAACACCTGTGGGTTCGAACGAATATCTTTCATGGACGGATTTTTCGGATATAATCAGATTCGGATGAATCCTGAAGATGAAAAACATACCTCTTTCTGCACTCCTCGCGGAGTCTACTGCTACACTGTGATGCCATTTGGTCTCATAAATGCTGGTGCAACTTACCAACGAGCTATGAATACCAACTTTCGAGATCATCTGCACAAGACTGTCAAATGCTACGTCGACGATATTGCTGTCAGAAGTCATTTAAAGAAAGATCACATCCAAGACTTAAAAACTATCTTCAATCTAATGTGCCAACATCAACTTAAAATAAATCCTACCAAGTCATTCTTGGGTGTCTCTAGTGGCAAATTTCTCGGCTTCGTCATTACCTCTAAGGGTATACACGTGGATCCCGAGAAGATCAAAGCCATTCAAGAGATGCGTCCTCTACGTAACCTAAAAGAGCTACGAGGATTCTATGGTCGACTTGCATACATCAGGAGGTTCATTTCGAATCTGTCAGGACGCTGCAGACCATTTACTCAGCTAATAAAAAAGGGTATATCTTTCATTTGGACCGAAGAATGTCAACGAACATTTGACGACATAAAGCGATATCTCATGAACCTACCAGTCTTGGTGTCCCCGGTCTCAGGCATACCATTCTTAATGTATGTCCGTGCTATGGATCATTCATTGGGTGCTTTACTTACCCAAAAGAACAAAGAAGGTCACGAACAGGCCATCTATTATCTCAGTCGTACTATGATTGGTGCCGAATACCGTTATAGTCCGGTCGAAAAAGAATGCCTAGCTCTTATATTTGCTGTTCAAAAGACGAGGCATTACATCATTGGCCAAACTATTCATGTCATATCCCGAGTTAATCCTCTTCGGGTACTGATGAAGAAGCCTAGCACACTCAATTCTCGGCTGGTTACATAGGCCATTCTGCTAGCCCAATATGACATGGTATATGTTCCACAAAAGTCTGTTAAAGGTCAAGCACTGACAGATTTCTTAGTAGCTCATCCTGTTCCAGAGACATCTAAACTCTATGATAAAATTCTAGACGAGACACTGGAATCAAATATGGTCTCCGAAGAATTTTCTACTTGGCGTCTGTTCTTTGATGGTGCATCCAGGATTGGACCCAATGGTGCCATTGTTGCAGGAGTTAGAGTTGTCCTTGTTTCTCCAGACGGGTCAGCTATTCAAAGAGCCTATTCCTTAGATGAACCTTTCTCCAATAACGTGGCAGAATACAATGCTCTACTTATTGGTCTTCAATTAGCTAAACAACTGGACGTCGAATATCTTGAAGTCTATGGTGACTCCAAGCTGGTTGTTAACCAGGTTAGAGGAACCTATGAAGTTTGCCATCAAGATCTAGTGCCTTACTATGAAGCGGCAATCAACATGGCTACATCATTTAAAGCCTTCTTCATCGAATATGTTCGACGAGCTTGCAATACTTAAGCCGATGCTTTGGCCAATCTTACAGCAGTCTTAGCCATCCCTATCAAGAGACAGCAGGTGGTGGTTATCTCTAATCGGGAATTGTTCTGTATCGAAAATAATCGTAATATTGAGTTCAGTAATCTTACTGAAGTCAATGTTATCAGCGAAGATTGGAGAACTCCTTTCATCGACTTCGTAGTTCATGATTTACTTTCGGAAGATCCTAAGGAGGCTACGAGTATTCGTCGGCGGTCTCTGCGATTATATTATAATCAGACCACCAAAACTCTTTACCGGCAGACTTATGACGGTCTACTCTTGCACTGTCTTGCTGGTGATGAAACGAAGCAAGTATTATGTAAAGCTCACGATGGTGTCTGCGGAGCACATCAACCTGGTCCTAAGCTACAGGATCGTATCTGACGCATGGGTTACTACTGGCCCTCTATGGTATTTGATGCTATTGAATATACAAAAAAATGTCGAGCTTGTCAGATCCATGCAAATTTCATTCATCAACCATCGAAATTCCTTCATCCGACTGCTGCTTCCTGACCTTTTGAAGCCTGGGGCATGGACATTATAGGTCCCATTAATCCTCCTTCTTCTAGAGGACATCGGTTTATACTAGCAATAACCGACTACTTCTCCAAATGGGCTGAAACTATACCCTTGGCTGAACTCAAGACCAGCAGTGTCATCAACTTCGTCAAACACCATGTCATCTATAGATTTGGTGTACCTCGACGAATCATCCATGACAGCGGACCTCAGTTCATCAGCCAAAAGTTCACAAGGTTCTGCGATGATCATCGAATTGACAATGTCGCTTCGACAGCCTACAATCCTGCTGCTAATGGCTTGGCTGAAGCTTTCAACAAGACTATCATTAAGCTCCTCAAAAAGTTTGTATCTACTAACAAACGAAACTGGAGTAAAAAGCTTGGAGAATGTCTTTGGGCCTACCGTACTACGGTCCACAACCCTACAGGCTGTACACCCTTCTCTTTGGTGTACGGCTGTAAAGCAGTTCTACCATTAGAACTTCAAATTCTGTCTTTGAGGATTGCTATCACCAACGAGCTCACTACAGAGAACAATGACCTTCTTCGACTTCAAGAATTCGAGGCGCTCGATGAGAAGCGGTTAATGGCTCAACAGCATATTGAGTTATACCAAGCCCGCATCTCGAGGACTTTCAATCGTAAAGTTAAGGTCAGAGCTTTTCAGAAAGGAGAGCTCGTTCTAACAGTCAGACGTCCCATGACTATGACTCACATGAGCAAAGGCAAGTTCGATACGAAGTGGGATGGGCCTTATATCGTGAGCAAAGTCTTCTCAAATGGAGCCTATCAACTCACAGAGCTAGACGGTCGAGTTACAATGATGCCTATCAATGGCAAGTTCCTCAAAAAGTATTATGTATAAATGTAAAAGACATTGCTTGTAATCATCAGACAAGTTCATAAATAAAATTCAATTTTATTTTATCATGAATGATAGTACATAATATCAAGGAATGTCACTATCATCCTTCTCAAAATTAGGATGCAGGCCACTACCGTCCTTATCGAAGACATAGTCGGCAAAAGAGCCGAGAACATTTTTGTCCGAACCCACCAGGAACTTGCAAGCAGCCATCCTCATGGCGTCTTCTTCTTCAGTCTTCCCTGGTTCAAGAAAGAAGCCTAAAATATCCCTTGGCGGCTTGGGTGCAGATGAACCTTCACTTGCCTCTGTCTGCTTTGGCTGGGCCAGCTCGACTGGACGTTCTTCAGTAACCGCTTCAACCTTCAGGGCGATCTCAGACTTCTTGGATGCATCTCCAGAAGACATTTTTATGTTGAAAAGTGAAACTGATCATTCCATCTGATTTTCTGTTCTATTTATAGACAGAGATTCGTAAGACAACAAAGCGACACATTCATCTGACGGTTCGTCCGTTCATTTTTTCGACAGGTTCGTCCGTTCATTATATTCATCCGACGGTTCGCCCATTTATTTATCTGACGGTTCATCCGTTCGTTCCATTCATCTGACGGTCCACCCGTTCATTACATTCACCTGACGGTTCACCCGTTCATTTAATTCATTTGACAGTTCATCCGTTCATCCCGACGATTCATTTCGTTTATTCATTTTGTTCACACATTTTGACGAATCATCCATTTCGTTCATATCAGCAACTTGTCATCTTTGATTAAGTTGTCTACTGAAATAATGATATTCAACAAATTATATTCTGCCATGTCCACATTACCTCTGAGCAGATATAATTGAATATAATTATTTTCTAAAAATCAAGAAATATATCATGTCTTATACCTCTGAATATATTTTCTATCGCTATTATGTATATCTGAATAAGATATGCAATAAATAATAGAGCTACAAAGAAAATGTTTTTTTATTTATTGATCAAAATTGAAAGACATTACAAAATTATATGTCACCAAAAATTGAAGATACAAAAAGTCTTTCTCATTCCGCTGGCGGGGTCATCAAGTTAGTCATCTGCTGCTTTAAAGTTTACAGTCGCTCCTCACGAGAGTCCATCACTCGCTTCCTAGCTTCCTCCATCCCAGACTTATCGTTGAAAGATGGCATGGTTACTATTTTACGAGAGATTTCAGCCTGATGAGTTGCGACATACTCATCTCTTTCCTGAGTCAGAGCATCCAGTTGTTGAACTGCAGCCTGGTGTTGTGTGGCCTCATCCTCTAGAGCAAGCTGAACAAGTCTCAGCTCTTCTTGAAGACGGGCAGATTCTGCTTGCAGCCCAGCAAATTTCCTCTCCTTCTCTTCAGCAACAGATGCTATTGTTTCCACTTGGGAATTATATTCAGCAGACTTAGTAGAGAAAGTGTCCAAGAGAACTTGGAGATCAACCTTTGCAACTGCAACCTCTTGTGACATCTTCTCAAATTCAGCCTGTACCTAGGGCTCCATCTCCCCTCTATTAAGCTCTTTGTAGATTTTAACCGATGCCTCCAGCTCATCTAGTACATGTCCAAGAAAAACAGCTTGAGCTTCGTCGCCTTGACTGCGGATGGCATTGATCAGATAGGAGGTTGGACCTCCAACTGTAGAGAAACCAGCATCTTCTTTCTCGATCACCCTATCTACTAAGGGTCCCAACGAATTAAAGAAAAGGTTGGTGAAGGAGCTACTGATAAATCGGTTAGTAGCCAGAGCACCAGGAATAGCAGCTACTCCCATAGACGTCGAAGCAGCAGTAGGTGTCTGTGCAGATAGATGTTCAGCTTCTTCCATTTGAGTGGAGGGCTCTGTAGATAATGGAGCCATGGTAGAGCTGGCTGCCCCTCCCAGATGTTCTTCTGCAAAATCAAATAAACTTTATCATTTTGTTGTCATTTGCAGCTAATCGAAAAGGATCAAAAGTAAAGGCAATCTTACCTTGGCTTGCCCCAGTGACAAGTCTGTCATCTGTTGGCACTGGTTCCAATCTAGTAGAAGTAGCCTCAGACATTACTACCTGGCTACTACCTGCCTCAGAGCCACCCGAAAAATGTCGGCTACCACTAGTTATAGCCGTTATTGGCATTATGTCTGTGCTTGCGGGAGGAATTGGGGATGATTCGATTTCTGCATAGATAAAAAAATAGAGATGTCAGCCATTTAATCTGTGAAAAGAAGGTTGATAAAATCATTTAATACCTTTGGGATTAACTGTAGTAGTTTTCTCAGGTTCTACTTCTTCACCCGCATTCTTTTCTGGAGACACATGCACCTCAACATCCTCTTCAAGATTTAGCGTGTCATCAATAGCTTTTGGGAATACATGGACATTAGCGTCCTCTTCTGGATTTAAAGTATCATCAATAGCTTCTGTTGATGTATCTTCACTGTCCTCTGGCGCTTCTTCGCTGTCAGTTACGACGACCGGATCTACATCATCCTGCAGGTCGAAGTCGCAATCATTCAATGCATCGATCATTAAACGATCTTCTTCTTCACGGAGTGTTCCTGGTGTAGCAGGAAGCTGTGTGGTTTCCACTACGAGTGAAGGAGATCGCAAAACTTCATCCTCTCTCTCCACAATGTCTTCCCTGGGCTCTACAGCCTCATCCCTCTGTTCTGGACTAAGAGTTTCCAGCCTGGGTTCAGGGGCAGGAGTAGGAGATGACATTGTAACTCCGACAATAGCACTAGCTACGACCGATGATATAGGTCGAGGAGTGACTACCTTCTTTCTCCGGAAGACTATCTTCTTTCTATGTAGAGGTCTCTCTGGACTCTCTATATCTATAACATTATCTTGTCTTTGGATAGAGGTCGGGGTTGCTGCCTCTTCTCTTTGAGTTGATTCGGCCTGCTGCCGAGATTGTGATCGGGTCGTAACCCTTTCTGATGGTTCCAAGACAAGTTTTTTCTTCGCAACTGGAGAAGAAGGTTCTTCTCTCCTTATCTTCCTCTCCTTGGCAGGAGATTTGACAACTTTCAAAGAGATGCGCAATGGTTCGTTGACTTCTTCCGGGAAGTTGGCTTCCCTTGAAGCTTCCAACGGCGCATCGGCCGGTTCACGCTCTTCTTCGTTGCCAGGAGCCACCATAACAGTTGTTCCCTTCTTTAATCTGGTCGCTGTTGCGAAGCTATCGGCAAGACTAAAATTCTCAGCAAAGGTGTTCGCCGATGTGTAGAAGATTGAATATGTGTACAGCATCCATGGGCCATGGTTGCTCTTCGTCGGCATTGAGAACATTGTTCTTGTGTCTCGAGCGTTATAATAAGCCCAAGCCCGGGCGCCATCGATCAAATAACCTTGTCCTTGCAGGCACGGTATGGCGTTACCCACGTGGAACTGGTCATAGCCGAATTAGCGCGCAGGATCGACATCGTCATTGGGTGGACCAGTATCGTAGGCCGCTAGAGTTTTCTATTGGAGACCACGTATTCTTACGGATCTCACCTACCCGTGGGGTCATTAGATTTGGCGTTCACGGGAAGTTGAGTCCGCGGTACGTGGGCCCATTTATTATCCTTGATAGGGTGGGCGATGTTGCTTATCGTTTATCCCTTCCGCCTTCGTTACGAGAGGTACATGACGTGTTTCATGTATCTCAGCTGCGAAGGTATGTATCAGACCTAAGCCATATCCTTGATCATTCTGAGCTGGTTGTTGGTACCAACCTGTCTTATGAGGAACAGTCTGTGTCTATTTTGGACCGAAGAGAAAGATACTCAAGAACCGAACAATTAGTCTTGTCCGAGTTGCTTGGGGTCATCACTCATTAGGAGAGTCAACGTGGGAACGTGAGGATGATATTCGATCACGGTATCCACATCTGTTTGACTCACAAGGTATATTTCTTCCCGTGTACCTTGATTGTCTTAACTCCGCATGCTAGTCGCCCTATGAGTAGAAATTACTTGATATCGTAGATTATTAAATATAGATATGTTACTTGCTATGGACATTGTAAAATGATTGCTTGCTTAAATTGCTTGTACTAGTTTGGCCTTGATATTCCTATCCTGCTTGGATTTGAAATTTCGAGGACGAAATTTTTCTAAGGAGGGTAGAGATGTCACTCCCTGTTCCCGGAATACGTATTTTTAATACATGTACTGCTTTAATATATTTATTTAAATATTTATTATGTATTATTTTGTATTTAAATCTCTTTAAATTCATGTTAATTAATTTTCTGCAATTAATTTTCTGTATTTTACTTTCTGCTTTTATTATCTGCTTTAGCTTACTTTAGGTTTGGCCTAGGTTGGTTTATTTTTGGGTTATGGTGGTTCATTATGAACCGAACCCACCATCACCATTTAAATCCCCAATCCTTTCTCTCTCTCTCTCTTCATTACTTCTCCTTCTTATTTACTCTTCTTCTTCTTCATAACTCCCTCTACCTACCAACTCATAGGCAAGTGCAACTTGCTTCCACAAAAGAGCCCATTTTTATTGTTCCATTAGCTTCTCCTCATGTTTCTAAGACACATTAGAACTTGTCATTTTCTATTTTGAGGCTTTAATTTTTGTAGATCTAAAAATTAGTTATTTTTGGATTTTGGTGGTTTTGATCTATCAAACTTCTTTGTTTTCAAGTTTTGATGGTTCCATGTTGTAGAGAATTTTATTCTACCCAATTTTGACCTTTAAAAAGTTGGATTTGGACTTATTTTGACCAAGTTATTGACTTTTGAAGCTTTGGGTTCAAACCATGGAGTTCTTGCTGACTTGGAGAAGACAGTGAGCAGTGTGGGTGAGCTTTTCAGCTGCGCCACTGAGCTGTGCGCGCTCTTTAGCGCAGCGTAGTTTGACTCATACGCTGCCTTTTAGAGGCGTATGTCTTGCATACGCTGCCTTGATGAGGAGTCGTATGGAGTACATACGCTGCCTTGAAGATGAGTCGTATGGAGTCCATATGCTGCCTTTTGGAGGCGTATGTCTTGTATATGCTGCCTTGATGAGGAGTCGTATGGAGTACATATGCTGCCTCTTGGAGACGTATGTCTTGCATACGCTGACTTGAGCGTAGCCTGACTTGAGCGTAGCCTGACTTGAGCGTAGCCTGGATCTTCTATAGCCCTGTATATTGATATTTTATTAGATATTTAACGTCCATTTTATATCCTTACGCCTTTTGGCATAAACTTGATATAATCATGATATGTTAATATTTCTGTTAAATATAGATTGTTACGTGGGATGTACCATGTGTCGTGAATTGAGTTATAGATACCCCGATTGACTGGAATTAAACCCTGAGAGTTGTAGACTCGACCCCACTGAATACTAGTTGACTTTCATGCCTTGTCACCATTGATAATGATTGTGACCTTGACTAATAATTGATCATGCGTTCCTAGTTGGAACTAAGAGACTGGCTAGTCGTCTTTTTGAATTGAATGAATGAGACACATTCATATTAATTATGAACTATTGAAATCGACTGGCTAATCCCGAATATTGGCATACAGGCACATGCAGGCTTCAATTCATTTATTATTTATTTATCTTACCAAAGAAGCATGTGTACTTTATGGTCAAGGCATGATTACTCCGTGGTTAGTTTTGATTGTTGCATTACGCTATGTAAGACCTACAACCTGACCGCACTGGTATCATTGTAGAGTTGTGCATATCGTACCCCGTACGAAAGTACTCATTCTGAATGACCATGATCCACGGCATGGTACTTCACTCAACGTAGCACTACAACAAAAATATGTTTTAACGACACTCGAAAAGTGTCGTTAATGACTCTCCATGACACTTTTTTGGTGTAGTCTAGGGGGGGTGTCATAAAAATATTTTCACTTTCAACGGCACTACAAAAGTGTCATGTAATAACTTAATGACAACACTGTTGGAATGTCGTGTAATATTATTTCACGGCACTTTATTGGTGTTATCTTAACCTCCTTCAACGACAACTAACAAGTGTCATCAAAATTATGACACCTTATAAGTGTCATCTACAAGCATTCAATGACAGTTAATAAATGTCATGGATAAATTTTTATTACACTTTTTTATGTGTCATATAAATATTTTAGTCACAGCACTCTGCTAGTGTCATCTTAAATGCATCGTCAAAATTACGACACCTTATAAATGTCATCTAAAATCACTCAATGACATTTAATAAACAATCATGGCACTTTTTATTTATCATGTAGGCTGAGTTCAACAAAAAAATTTAAATGCCTTATATATATATAAATATATATATATATATATATATATATATATATATATATATATATATATATATATAAAACCAAAATCATCCATGATCACAAATAATTAACCAAAAGTAATATATTAAAAAACTTGAACCCATACAAAATGTTGATAAAAAGTTACAAGAATATAACTATTCAACGTATTTGAGACTAACAAAATCTATTACATAATATGTAAGAGTTCTATTAATACTATAGTATCACGATACTCCTTGTACAACACCATTTCAGTGTACATCTGCTCGACAGCACCATTTCAGTATACTATGACAAGCATCTCGCCGTTGCTCTTCTTAATTATTCTTAATTACCTTCTTCAGCTTCCTCAAGAAATACCTACAAGCAAGAGCAAAAGAATAAAGATAGGAAAGGAGTAACACATCTAGTTCAAATCTATGTTCCTAGTTTAGTTTTGATTACTGCATATGTCAGAAGTACATTAGCAAAAAAAAATTCAAAAAAGAATAATTTAAACTGCAACATACTGTAGTGTCATAATATTATACCATAAAGGTCAGTTATCAGGGGAAATCAAGTCCGGGACGCACCATCTTAACATTGTTATGACAGTCCAAAAGGGACAAAGTAACCAATAATGGATGATGACTTGCAAATATTATTACATGATAATCACAAATATTTCCATGAAAACATTCATGAATAGACTTTTTCCTAGACTAAATCAATTGAGCACAATATGGCAAGTGTGTTGAGTCTAACTTCAGTTATCATAATATTGCAAGGAAATTAGAGCTTACATTTGAACAAAGTAAATGTCAATAAACAAAGATGGGGACATTTGGAAAAAAAAATAAAGTTTGACACAGAACAATATAAAATTTCAGGCATTCAAAAGAAAATGTGAAGAAAAAATCAATTGCTATAAAGCAAACCTATGTTACACTGTAGAACAACTTACAAAGCAGATCAAATGTTTCTCGTCTCTCTTGAACATGCAGAGTTTATAAAGCCTGTGCCAAGCTCGACAATGTAGAAGATTAGATGCACTTCCAGTAATCCATCAGACAAGCATCAACAAACCCGAGAAAACTGGAGCACATTGATAATAAGTTGAGACCAATAAGATACTGCTCCAGTTAACCTCGGTCCTACATTCTCTCCAGAAAGCTGAGCAAGAACCTTCGTATTATGTTTGATTAGTCTGAGTATTTGTATTTAGGTTATTTCCTGTAATGTCTGTGGTCCGTATTACGTATTTCTGGAATACGTGTACGTATTTTATTCTGTATTTGCATGATTCCTTGTTAGCTTGCATCTTGGCTT
This sequence comes from Iris pallida, assembly GCA_029216955.1. Taxonomy (NCBI): domain Eukaryota; kingdom Viridiplantae; phylum Streptophyta; class Magnoliopsida; order Asparagales; family Iridaceae; genus Iris; species Iris pallida. Next base: position 2,880,834 of record JANAVB010041220.1, on the reverse strand, counting down.
GGTTATTTCTTGGCTTGGTTCGGCTTGGCTCGGTTTTCTTTGGTTCAATATGAACCAATGTGAACCCCCTACCTACCACCACCATTGTATTTATTAATCCATTCTCTCTATTCTCTCTCTTCATTAATCATCTTCTTCTTCCCCATTAATTCCTTACCTACCAGGGAGAGGAGAGAGAGGTCTAGGCAAGTGCAACTTGCTTCATGGAGGAACTCTAATTTTATTACTTCATTCTCTTCCTTACTATATTCTAAAGCACTTTAGTACTTGGCATTTCTCATTTCCATGGCTAGATTCTTGTAGATCTAAGTTTATTTTATTTTCGGATTTCTTGGGTTTTGATCTACTTAATCTTGTTATTTCTATGTTTTGATGGTTCCATGTTGTAGAGAATTTCGTTCTACTCCATTTTGACCTATGGAAGTTCGGATTTGGGCTCCGGATGATAGAGTTATGCAGCTTGGAAGCCATGGCTTATGGTGTACTTCTTCTCGGAAATCTGGAGAAGAAGCACAGTTCCGAGCCGCATGATAGCACTTGACCGCATGAATATTCATGCGGCAAGTCAGCTTCGAAACCGCATACACTATCAACTGGACTTGACTTCATGACAAGTTCATGCGGCAAGTATTTAGTTCGGCCGCGTGAGGCTCTTGTACTTCTAGCCGCATGGGGCCCTTCTTCCCGAACCGCATATGCACCATTGCTCCCAGCCGCATAGGCATAGCTCCCCGCTGCCGCATGGGACTTCGCCCATCCCGAGCCGCATGAACTCCAATACTCGTGAACCGCATAGACCGCAGTCTTCCGCTGCCGCATGAGGACCCGAGTCCTCTCAGCCGTATGACTGACTGATCCCGAGCCGCATAGACCCTGATTCCCTTCAGCCGCATGAGACCCCTCCTTTCCTGACCGCATAAGCTCCTGCAGCCGCATGCGCCGCACGCCCGTACTGCTTTGAGACCGACCTTTCCGAGCCGTATGAACTCGGATTTCGGGCCGCATGAACCCATATCCATTCACCCGCATGGGCTGTTCTCTTCCAGCCGTATGTGATCATTCCTGGCCGTATATGCCTTAGCCGCATGGCTCTTCTATAGCCCTGAATATTGATATTTTATGAGATATTTTACGTCCATTTTATATCCTTACGCCTTTTTTTGTGAACTTAAAAATCATGAATTTATTTAATATGTTTAGAACTGATAATTGAGCACGACCTGACAGTGACCCGTAGTGGTGCATTCCTGATATGTCCAACCTGACATGACCTGATAGTGGCCCGTCGTGGCGCACTCCTGACAAGTACACCTGACATGATTATCTTGAAGAGCTATTGCGACGGCTACCTGACATGACATGACCTGACAAGAATGAACATCCTGGACACCGTGGGCGATTGTGCTTGAACAAATAATCCAGTCCTGTCTTGCATCATATCTAGGAGGGGACTCCTGAGTACCACGGTCAGGAGTACCAACTGAAATGGACTAAGGCTAATAAATAGATTAATACAGTAGTCATGAAGAGATCTCCCAGCTACAGGCAATCCCGTTACCTGGGCGCGCTTGGGATCTGTAGCCTGCCGTCGAGTAGGGCACATTTCCAGCACACTGTCATGTGTTGCACCCTTCAAGCTACCTAAGGGTACACGCATTTCCTGGACGGTGTACCCACCTGGATTCAACCCTAATCTTTCGTCCTGGGTAACCTGGATGGTCTGCAGGGCTTGTGGCTGTGGAAGATTCTCACTGCATCTTGTTAGTAACTAGGCCTGTGATAACCCTAGTTAGTTAAAGTATCAAGCCGTAGTTCTTGCTTGGCCGTGAAATGATTGGATGGAGTCTAACCAGTCTAGTCTTGCCCTGATCCTGTTCCAGACTACTGTATGACCAGAATGCTTGCATTTATTTTACCGATAAATGGTAAAAATTCCAAGTTCTGTTCAGACGAAGGGTTACAACCCCGGTCCTTGTTTGGTTTACGGGTTGTAACCTGGTTATCTGAATAGTTCCATGGTTATCTCGTTGTATATCATCCTGATGTTTTTCCTTAAATTCCAGTTCTTACTTTTATTTATATCTTGTGTTGATTGCTGGTTTTAGTTCCTAAGTGAAGCTTCCTTTGTGGCACTTGCTCTTTCTGGGGTCTGACCCAGCTGGTTTTGTATGGCCAGATTTCGGAGCAGCTCCAGAGGATCTACCGACTTTCCAGCCAGATGGTGGCTACTAGACGGAACCCTGGCAACGAGTGGGTTTATTTTTGATCTCCCACTTTATTGTAAAATATTCTTTTGAGACGTTTAGCCGACGAGCACCTGTTTAGCTCGATTGCACTTTACTTACTGTCTGCCTACGGGCTGTAACATGATTGACAGATCCTAAGGTTGATCATGTATGACTAAACTCTTGCTAGTCCTCACATTTTGTAACGACTAGCTTCATGATCAGCTGAATATGTAATATTTGGGACGCCTTATTATTGTATATTTAATGATCATACATCTTGTAACATTTACTTACTTGCTTGTGATTGAGACACTAGGCTTGTTCATGACCATAGGAGACTGTTGGCTTATAGTAAACCCTCATGTATCTAGACAGCCGTGACCGTATAGCAAGATGGAATCCATTTCAATATACGTAGCTGGCTATGTCTGCCCCCGCTCTCCAGTATTCTGGTTCTGGGGCGTGACATGGTTTAAGTGGTGGCCCATGCAGGTCTTGTAAATCAAGATATGTGAGGGTTTACCGGATAGATGTCTCAATCAGTATTCGTCCTTGATCTCTGCTCGTATCTTCTGAATCCCTGGATTCTTGTCCTGATCATGTGCTTGTATCGTTGATCTGTCCTGGTCCTTCCTTATTGTTTCCCCATGTCGTCTTCTTCAGCGGCATTATTTCTGGACCTGCCGGCCAGCAAGGCGGAGCACCTCCCGCGGACCAGCAGCAACCCGGAGATCAAGCCCAGCATTCCGGAGTAGCCTCCAGAGTCGAGCCTATTGGAGAAGAGCCCCCAGTTCAGCCAGTTCAGCCTGCCGAACCTGATGATGGCACATTAGTAGGACTCGTCAGGACCTTGATAGCTTCTCAAGATCGTCGTGGAGATGCCTTGCACCAGGCAGTGACGGATGCTTTGGCCAGAGGAGGTCATCAGGATAACAGCACGGCCAACAGCTTCAAGCGCTTGAACCCTCCATTCTTCGACGGTAGTGAAGATGCTATCGCAGCAGATGCATGGCTTCAGGACACAGAGGTGATTCTAGAAGCAGCCAGGACCCCAGAGAACGAGAAGGTGGCCGTTGTGCGCCTGCAGTTGTTAGATCTTGCCCGCAGCTGGTGGGCAGCGCAGGCCGTTGGATTAGTGGCACCCATTACTTGGGCAGTATTCAGAGAGAGATTCCAGACCAAGTATTTCGATGCCGTAGCTCGGTATGATCTACAGACCCGGTTCACTAATCTGAAGCAAGGAGGCAGGACGGTCGACAGATATACGGCCGAGTTTTCGAGACTCAGTCGGTTTGCTCCCATCTTGGTGGCAACCGAGTATGATAGAGCCCAGCGATTCCAGCAGGGACTTCACCTGGAGATCTTGTTGGCAGTCGAGCGGTTTGAGCGTCAGACTTTTGATGCAGTCCTGAGAGCAGCCCGGAGGCATGAGTATACCTCCCAGAGGATTGTGGATAGGGCCGGAGGTCGAAAGAGATCTTACGGCCAGATGAATCAGTCTTCAGTCCCAGCCCCGGCAGCCAGGGCTTTGACTATTGGAGCTCCGAGGCGGGCGGCCTCAGTGACATCGGTTCAACATTCCAACCCGACGTACCCTCAGCAGCAGCAGCAGAAGCAGAAGCAGTCTTCCGCAGTGGGATGTTCTCATTGTGGGAAGCCAGGCCATGTAGTGGAAGAATGTCGCAGGACGCAGGGATTGTGTCTGGCTTATGGAGCACCAGACCATAGGATTAGATCCTGCCCGAATAGGGGTGGTCCATCATCGTCCAACCTTCCTAGCTCTTCGGTGAGAGGACCAGGTCCGGTCCAGCAGCAGCAGTACCCATTGCCGAGGCCCTTGCTGCCTCAGACCCAAGTGTTCCAGCAGCAGAACCACCAGCAGTATGCACAAGCCCAAGCCTTGAGCAAAGCAGGCAGCGAGGATTCCAGCAGAGGGGACTAGCACCCCGAGGGCATGGTCATGCTATGGTGATGACCGCAGAGGAAGGATTGGCACCAGGAGAGGTAGTGGCAGGTACTATTCTCGTCAACTCCTTTCCAGCTTCAACTTTATTTGATTCTGGTGCATCGCATTCTTTTATGTCTGCACGATTTGTGACACGGGTAGGATTGGAGCCCGAGTCATTATCAGTAAGGCTCAATATACTTACTGGTAACGGACTTGTGGGAGTAGATAGAGTGTTTTCCTTGTGTCGGATCGTAGTTAGCGGCAGAGAGTTTCCCGCTAGATTGATAGAATTCCCGATGGCCGATTATGATATGGTCTTAGGGATGGATTGGTTGAGGAACCAGTATGCTAGGATAGACTGCCACATTGGCAGGGTTGTTTTTAGCATTCCAGGCGAGCCAGAGTTTTCCTTTTTCCGAGGTGAAGTTGAGCCTTCTCCTCCAGTATTGCGGATGGCAGTAGCAGCAGTTCAGTTGCCCAGGATAGTGGATGAGTTCCCAGATGTTTTCCCAGAAGAGCTTCCAGGTATGCTGCCAGAGCGGGAGATCGAGTTCACTATAGACTTGATTCCCGGGACAGCTCCAGTATCAGAGAGAGTCTACAGGATGGCACCGTCAGAATTAGAGATATTGTACAAGATGATTGAAGAACTCAGAACCAAGAGATTCATTCGTGCTAGTGGATCACCTTGGGGAGCCCCGATGCTTCTAGTAAAAAAGAAGGATGGTACGTCTAGGCTATGTGTTGATTATCGTACCTTGAATTCGGTGACAATCAAGAACAGATACCCTCTTCCGAGGATAGATGACTTGTTTGATCAACTCAAGGGAGCTTCAGTATTCTCGAAGATTGATTTGCGCTCAGGTTATCATCAGATCAGGGTCAGAGAGCAGGACATCCCGAAGACAGCTTTTAGATCGAGATATGGGCATTGGGAGTTCCTTGTTATGCCTTTTGGAGCAACTAATGTGCCGGCAGTATTCATGGACCTCATGAATCGCATCTTCATGCCTTACTTGGATCAGTTTATGTTTGTGTTCTTGGATGACATTCTGGTCTACAGCAAGAGTGAGGCAGAGCATGAGCAGCATCTTCGTGTGGTTCTTCAGATCCTCAGAGAGCACCAGTTATATGCCAAGTTCAGTAAATGCGAGTTCTGGCTCGATCGCATTTCGTACTTGGGTCATATCATCACCAGAGGAGGAGTGGAAGTGGATCCCCAGAAGATTGTGGCCATTGAGTCATGGCCAGTGCCCAGCACAGCTGCAGAGGTTCGTAGTTTTCTTGGATTGGCCGGCTACTACCGTCGGTTTGTTTCGAATTTTGCTCGAATTTCAGCACCATTGACCCAATTGACCCACAAGGATGTGCAGTTTACTTGGACAGCAGAATGTCAGGATTCTTTTGAGAAGTTAAAGCGAGGCCTGATAACAGCTCCTATTCTCACGCTTCCAGATGGGACCGGAGGATTCTCAGTGTACTGTGATGCTTCAGGCAGAGGTTTAGGATGTGTTCTGATGCAGCATGGGAAGGTAATAGCTTATGCGTCATGACAACTTCGTGATCATGAGAGAAATTACCCAACCCATGACTTGGAGCTGGCAGCAGTAGTGTTTGCACTTAAGTTATGGAGGCACTACTTGTATAGAGACAGGGTGGAGATTTTCATCGACCACAAGAGCCTGAAGTATGTTTTCACTCAGAAGGATCTTAACATGCGTCAGAGAAGGTGGCTGGAGCTTCTTGTGGATTATGATGTCAACCTGCAGTATCATCCTGGGAAGGCTAATGTTGTTGCAGATGCTTCGAGCAGGAGAGCCGGAGTTTATTTCCTAACAACGCAACCAGAGCTGTTAGCAGATCTTCAGAAGATGGGTATAGAAGTTGTTCTCCCTTTCAGTGTAGCATTGATGGCCAGCATGCAAGTTCAGTCCACTATAGTCGAGAGGATCCGGATGGCGCAGTCAGCAGATTCCAAGCTTCAGCGACTCAGAGCAGAGTGCGAGGCAGGTCAAAGACCAGAGCTATACATTCATGAGGACGGTACACTTCGACATGGGAAGCGTCTTTGTGTACCCAGTGGAGATATCAGGCAGGAGATCATGTCAGAGGCGCACAGTTCTCAGTATTCCATCCATCCTGGCAGTACGAAGATGTACCGTGATATCCGGCAGCATTTCTGGTAGAATGGCATGAAGCGGAAGATAGCTCGGTTTGTCTCTCGGTGTTTGGTTTGCCAACAAGTCAAGGCTGAACATCAGAGACCGGCTGGACTTCTTCAGCCCTTGCCGATTCCAGAATGGAAGTGGGAGCATGTGACCATAGATTTTGTGACCAGATTGCCTAGATCCCCAGCTGGTAGAGATGCTATCTGGGTTATAGTTGATCGGCTCACGAAGGTGGCTCACTTTCTTCCATTCAGAGTTGGTCAGTCGACGGCTCAGCTAGCCGAGATGTACCTCAGGCAGATTGTTAGGTTGCACGGAGTGCCAGTCAGTATCACCTCGGACCGAGATTCAAGATTCACGTCGCACTTTTGGCGTAGCTTGCAAGAGAGTTTGGGAACTCGTCTCTAGTTCAGTTCAGTATATCACCCGCAGACAGATGGCCAGTCGGAGCGCACGATGCAGACTCTTGAAGACATGTTGTGGTCTTGCACACTTGACTTCGGTGGTTCGTGGGAAGATCACTTGCACCTGGTAGAATTCTCATACAACAACAATTTCTAGGCCAGTATCCAGATGGCACCGTTCGAGGCACTATATGGTAGGAAGTGCAGATCCCCGCTAGCCTGGGATGATGTTGGAGAGAGACAGATGCTCGGTCCAGAAATGATCGCTCAGACAGTTGAGGTGGTCAGGAGAGTCCGAGATCATCTTAGAGTTGCCCAAGATCGCCAGCGCCATTGGGCCGATTCTCATCGGCGTCCTCTCGAGTTTTCGGTCGGCGATCATGTATTCCTGAGGATTTCGTCTAACCGTGGCATCATTCGTTTCGGCGTCCGGAGAAAGCTTAGTCCTAGGTATATAGGACCGTTCGACATTCTGGAGCGAGTAGGAGATGTATCCTATCATCTCGCTCTTCCACCGTCACTAAGCGAGGTGCATGACGTGTTCCATGTATCCCAATTACGACGGTATATCCCGAACCCGAGCCACAACCTGGATCATTCGGAATTGGTTGTTGGTGCCAACCTTTCGTATGAGGAGAGGCCCGTGTCTATATTGGACCGGAGAGAGAAGATCCTCAAGAACAAGACTATCAACTTAGTCCGAGTTGCTTGGGGTCATCACTCTTTGGGGGAGTCAACGTGGAAGCGTGAGAATGATATCCGATCGCGATATCCCGATTTGTTTGACTCGTGAGGTATAATGTCTTTCTTATGCCTCATACCTTCAATTTCTTGCTTGCATGATTGATTGTCTGCCTAGTTATAGCTTGCATGTGATTAATGTAGCTTGTCATTGCTCCTCCAGCCTCTTGATTAAATTCCGAGGACAGAATTCTTTTAAGGTGGGTAGAGTTGTAATGCATGTGGTCCGTATTACGTATTTCTGGAATACGTGTACGTATTTTATTCTGTATTTGTATGATTCCTTGTTAGCTTGCATCTTGGCTTGGTTATTTCTTGGCTTGGTTCGGCTTGGCTCGGTTTTCTTTGGTTCAATATGAACCAATGTGAACCCCCTACCTACCACCACCATTGTATTTATTAATCCATTCTCTCTATTCTCTCTCTTCATTAATCATCTTCTTCTTCCCCATTAATTCCTTACCTACCAGAGAGAGGAGAGAGAGGTCTAGGCAAGTACAACTTGCTTCATGGAGGAACTCTAATTTTATTACTTCATTCTCTTCCTTACTACATTCTAAAGCACTTTAGTACTTGGCATTTCTCATTTCCATGGCTAGATTCTTGTAGATCTAAGTTTATTTTATTTTCGGATTTCTTGGGTTTTGATCTACTTAATCTTGTTATTTCTATGTTTTGATGGTTCCATGTTGTAGAGAATTTCGTTCTACCCTATTTTGACCTATGGAAGTTCGGATTTGGGCTCCGGATGATAGAGTTATGCAGCTTGGAAGCCATGGCTTATGGTGTACTTCTTCTCGGAAATCTGGAGAAGAAGCACAGTTCCGAGCCGCATGATAGCACTTGACCGCATGAATATTCATGCGGCAAGTCAGCTTCGAAACCGCATACACTATCAACTGGACTTGACTTCATGACAAGTTCATGCGGCAAGTATTTAGTTCGGCCGCGTGAGGCTCTTGTACTTCTAGCCGCATGGGGCCCTTCTTCCCGAACCGCATATGCACCATTGCTCCCAGCCGTATAGGCATAGCTCCCCGCTGCCGCATGGGACTTCGCCCATCCCGAGCCGCATGAACTCCAATACTCGTGAACCGCATAGACCGCAGTCTTCCGCTGCCGCATGAGGACCCGAGTCCTCTCAGCCGTATGACTGACTGATCCCGAGCCGCATAGACCCTGATTCCCTTCAGCCGCATGAGACCCCTCCTTTCCTGACCGCATAAGCTCCTGCAGCCGCATGCGCCGCACGCCCGTACTGCTTTGAGACCGACCTTTCCGAGCCGTATGAACTCGGATTTCGGGCCGCATGAACCCATATCCATTCACCCGCATGGGCTGTTCTCTTCCAGCCGTATGTGATCATTCCTGGCCGTATATGCCTTAGCCGCATGGCTCTTCTATAGCCCTGAATATTGATATTTTATGAGATATTTTACGTCCATTTTATATCCTTACGCCTTTTTTTGTGAACTTAAAAATCATGAATTTATTTAATATGTTTAGAACTGATAATTGAGCACGACCTGACAGTGACCCGTAGTGGTGCATTCCTGATATGACCAACCTGACATGACCTGATAGTGGCCCGTCGTGGCGCACTCCTGACAAGTACACCTGACATGATTATCTTGAAGAGCTATTGCGACGGCTACCTGACATGACATGACCTGACAAGAATGAACATCCTGGACACCGTGGGCGATTGTGCTTGAACAAATAATCCAGTCCTGTCTTGCATCATATCTAGGAGGGGACTCCTGAGTACCACGGTCAGGAGTACCAACTGAAATGGACTAAGGCTAATAAATAGATTAATACAGTAGTCATGAAGAGATCTCCCAGCTACAGGCAATCCCGTTACCTGGGCGCGCTTGGGATCTGTAGCCTGCCGTCGAGTAGGGCACATTTCCAGCACACTGTCATGTGTTGCACCCTTCAAGCTACCTAAGGGTACACGCATTTCCTGGACGGTGTACCCACCTGGATTCAACCCTAATCTTTCGTCCTGGGTAACCTGGATGGTCTGCAGGGCTTGTGGCTGTGGAAGATTCTCACTGCATCTTGTTAGTAACTAGGCCTGTGATAACCCTAGTTAGTTAAAGTATCAAGCCGTAGTTCTTGCTTGGCCGTGAAATGATTGGATGGAGTCTAACCAGTCTAGTCTTGCCCTGATCCTGTTCCAGACTACTGCATGACCAGAATGCTTGTATTTATTTTACCGATAAATGGTGAGAATTCCAAGTTCTGTTCAGACGAAGGGTTACAACCCCGGTCCTTGTTTGGTTTACGGGTTGTAACCTGGTTATCTGAATAGTTCCATGGTTATCTCGTCGTATATCATCCTGATGTTTTTCCTTAAATTCCAGTTCTTACTTTTATTTATATCTTGTGCTGATTGCTGGTTTTAGTTCCTAAGTGAAGCTTCCTTTGTGGCACTTGCTCTTTCTGGGGTCTGACCCAGCTGGTTTTGTATGGCCAGATTTTGGAGCAGCTCCAGAGGATCTACCGACTTTCCAGCCAGATGGTGGCCACTAGACGGAACCCTGGCAACGAGTGGGTTTATTTTTGATCTCCCACTTTATTGTAAAATATTCTTTTGAGGCGTTTAGCCGACGAGCACCTGTTTAGCTCGATTGCACTTTACTTACTGTCTGCCTACGGGCTGTAACATGATTGACAGATCCTAGGGTTGATCATGTATGACTAAACTCTTGCTAGTCCTCACATTTTGTAACGACTAGCTTCATGATCAGCTGAATATATAATATTTGGGACGCTTTATTATTGTATATTTAATGATCATACATCTTGTAACATTTACTTACTTGCTTGTGATTGAGACACTAGGCTTGTTCATGACCATAGGAGACTGTTGGCTTGTAGTAAACCCTCATGTATCTAGACAGCCGTGACCGTATAGCGAGATGGAATCCATTTCAATATACGTAGCTGGCTATGTCTGCCCCCGCTCTCTAGTATTCTGGTTCTGGGGCGTGACATTTCCAATCAGATCTTGCAATATCTAGTAAAATAAAAAAGTAAGCTTCAGAAAAAAGAAGTACAAATAATTATTCCAATTCGTTGCATTGTCTGCGAGTCCCAACAAAGGAAAATACCCTAATTATTGCAATTGTACATGATAAAAACTTAAATGTTTCAGAATCATCGTGATATTTATAGACTATACGATATGCACAACAGATGAAAACTACAGAAAAGAATTCCCCAAATTCGAAAAGAAAATAGGTTACAAGTAGAGGACTTGAAGAAAGCTCCACCTTGGTCAAACTTTTTCAAGCTCGACATGTCACGCTCGAGAATGATTTGTTACTAATCAGACAGCGCTTAGTTTAGTTTTTCAAGATTCTCAAGCTTAGCAACCCAGGTACATGAAGCTCGAGAACACTATTTGTTAATCAATGTTATTTAAGGCATGTACACAAATGTACATAATAATTTTTAACATTTCTACAAATTATCAAGTATATATGTTAATCAATGTTATTTATAAAGTGCATGCTCATTAGCTGAGTTGTTTATCAAAGTTATTTAAGGCATGCAATCATGATCACAAGGAGATAGCTCTTGATTGATATCAATGAAAAGAAGGATTTATAAGTACAAACCCGAAATAGCTTAGCTTAGGTGAAATATTCAGTTATTGCAGTAATTATGAACAATTCAAGATGTACCCGACCTTAATAAACGTCAGAGCCAACACAGTAACCAATTAAGAATTATTAATACATTGCCAGAACTATGATAGAAAACATATCGAAAGACGTAATTAATGGTATAAAAGTGAACGAGAAAGTTACTGAGGTGGGAGGCTTCCACCGCGACGACGAAACAGCTGTCCCACACTTGTGTATCTTTTGTTCTCATCATATGCAATTCATTTCCCAGCACCATTGCCAAAACCTAATCATGTACCACATCCAGCATCAATCCCCAGACCAAACTGGAAACCAGGTAATCCTGCTCCCAAGCCTGCACCTGTGTTAAGGTTGGTGATATCAAAATTAGATCGACTACAGAAACTCAAAATAAGAACTTGCAATATGGATGTGACATATGGATTTCACTAACATTAAAAGTGTATTTATTTTTCTCTTTAGCCCCTTGAAGAAATCAATGAATGATACGGCATGTAATCCAACGGCCTTTGATGGCCTGAGCTTTAAAAATTAACAACTCACAAGTTCCTCTAGGATTTTTGTATCAGAATAGTCCCCACATAAATCGACAAGACATGCAGACTCGACCTACTTCTGATACCGGTAAGATGTACATGCATATATTTCAATTCCTCTAAAATAAAGATAAATAAATCCATTTTAACAACTAAGAAAACACATAGAAGTCAAAGGTATAAAACAAAACCACATGTATTAATTTAAGTACCATTATCATTTCATGTGTGTGCAATCACACAATCACATGTACATGTGTATATCTATATGTATATGTATATGTATATGTATACAAACATAAAAGCCACATACGAGCACTTTTTTAGCGCTAATTTGGGATCAGTGGTTCAGTTATAAATTTTCTCCATCATGTGATACATTATATATCCGACTCATCTAACAGAAGAGAGAGATGCATCCAAGGTTCCAAACTTCCAAGAGGATATTAGTTCCGGGTTTTTTCATAGATGGTCCTTCTTGAATCAGGTTGAGAATCTATATATTGGTGTTGATACTAAATAAGAAATCTTCATAGAGAGTGCAACATAACCATAGTATGTCACCTTGGTTTTAAGCAATTGATGCCCTTGCTTTATTGGTGTTCAGTAATTTCCCCAAAATATCAAGTACTATGTCCACACGTAGATCCCCGATGGTTAGGTTCAATAGATGTATTATGGATTTATTAGGAACCAGTAATGCCTCTACCATCTTACATCACAAAATTGTCCTATTAAATTAAGCATTCCTTTTCTATGTGCACAATCATGAATAAGCATCTCTAATTTTTGTAGCCCATGCTAGCTAAGCGTACAACCCTAGCACTTAGTGCTTCCCAAGGAAGCACGCACACTCCAAAAATGTGGGTCGTGTCGCACATATCGACACATATCAGACACAACCCAGATAGACCAACTTATAAGTTATAATTAAAGGCACTAAATAGTTACCCAAAAAAGTGAGATTGTCCTTTAAATTGTCCAGCATAATTACCCTTTGACTTCTTCTTCTCCAATTCAGTTTCGACCATAGATATAAAGCATCTTTTCAGTTTCTATTTTGGCAACCTGACTATATGCCATGAGAAAGGTATTAGGAATGCATCCACGACCAAATTCCTTTATATAAGGAAGAATACAAACACTAGAGACCTGAGCAATATTTATCTTAAGTCTTAATTAGTATCAATGTTGGGGACATGATAACGTCATGGGAGGGGCAACATTAGAAACGAGATACATGACCCTTTCCTTTTATAAGCAAGACAAGAAACATTAGACCGAAGAACAATATGCATATTTAAATACCTGAACATTTCCATGTGGGTCTCTTTCTAATAGAAGTAGTTCCTAGATTGCTTAAGGCAGAAATTCAAACAAAATGTGAGATTGTTGAATGATCTTCTTCTTCCAATCTCCCTCTTGATTGACGACATTGTGAGCAAGGATTTCATTCAGTTATGCAATAAGTTGATGAACCTAAAAAGTACATAATAACATACTCTGTTAGAGTGGGGAGGAATAGTTTAATTGAAGTTCCTTCTGAAAGCCTGAGATATTTACAATAGGACTCAAAAAACTAATTAATATATTTGGTGTACCTCAGGAATAAAATCTATCAGGCCTTTGGGAATTAGTATAACACCATAGTTATAACCAAGACCAACACGCTTGCAGATTATATCAGTAAAGCAATCTATGACATTTTTTAGAGTTTGCTTTTTGGCTGCCACCTGCAAATAATAAAACAAAAACAAAAGTAAAATTTTCACACAACAACAAAAGGGTTAATGAAGTTCATATGGATTATGTAAACAATTTGCGGAATAATGAATTAAAGGCAGACAGAAAAAGGGTTTTTTGTGAGACTAAAGGGTGGGGAAAAGCATCTGACATGCCATTAATGGTAAGGCAAATAAAGTTAAGGCACAAATTACATGTTAGAGCCATTAAATAATATGCAACTGAGTTCGAGTTGTTCACTGGGCCGGTTCGGCCCGGGCCCGCCCGTGGACCGGACCGGCCCGCCCCCCTGTAAGCCCGGACCGGCCCGCCGTGGGCCCGAACCGGCCCGGCCCCCCATCTGTACTCGGTTCGGGTCGGGCCCCCCCCCACAGCCCGAGCCCGGCCCGGCCCGGACCGGTAATTTTTTTTTTTTTTGAATTAAACAGGCCCGGCCCGGTTGGACCGGCCCGGCCCGGCCCGCTGGGACCGGTCCAGCCTGAGCCGACCGTTGTAATTTGATTTTTTTTTTTTTTTTTTTTTTAACTTTTGACCGTTGGGAGGGGGGGTTCTTTTACCAAAATACCCCTCCCATATAGCCGTTATTAAAACGTTGGGAGGGGTATTTTGGTCTTTTTTGGCCTAAAATTACCAAAATAACCCCAAAAAATTCCTATAAATAGCCCAAAAATCCCATTTTTCATACACAACTCATTCCTCACAAATTCTCTATATCTCTCTACGGTGCTCTGGTGTTCTACGACTTTCCCTCCCCGGTGCTCTACGGCTTCCCGATCTCGCTCCCAACTCCATTCCGGCTCTACGGCTTCCCGATCTTCCTCTCAATCTCTTACTTTCTTCTAACGTAGTTTACTTTATTTTATTTTATATATGGCTGGTGAAGGTTCAAACCCACCTGATCTTGCTGGACAGACATACCACTATTTTAGTTCTTTTTTTGACGGTACTGAAATTCCACCTGAGCAAGTTGCGACTCATCCGATTCCGGAGGGGTGCCAACAATCTCCTCCGAAAGTCGCTAGTACAACCCAACGTCCTGAAAAGAAAAAGAGGTCTAAGTATTGGGATTATTTTACTTTAATTTTTGAAACTAATCCTGATGGTTCTTTGGTTTTAGATGCCAAGGGGGAACCGAAACCGTACAAGGCGCAATGCAAGAAATGTTGCAACCAGTACGCATGGAAGAAGGGCGGTGGCACCGGGACCATATCCAGACACTACGACACTTGCTACGGGAAGGACACACTTCAAGCGTCCCAAACCCAAATAAGTTTCGGCGCCACCGGTTCTTCAATTGGTAACTTTACTTACTCAGCTGCTCGGCATAAAACCGAGTTAACTAAACATATTATTCGTGACGAGCTTCCTTTCACGACGGGTGAAAGCGATTCTTTACGAGATTATGTATCACTTTCTCTAAACCCCTCCTTTACTAAAGTGAGTAGGCAACAAACTCGAAAGGAGGCAATTCGTCTCTTCAACGAGCAGAAAGCCGCTTTGAAAGCGGAATTTCAAAATATTAGTAAGTTGGCTATTACTTCTGATATTTGGACTACTAAATGGAGTTATGCTTATATTTGTATTACTGCACACTATGTAGATGCACAATGGATGTTGCAAAAACGCATCATCTCTCTTAAACTTATAGAATGTCCTCACACGGGAGCTGTAATTTCAAGTGAGATTTCAAGACACGTGCGTGAATATGATATTCACGCAAAAAATTTTTCTGTCTCTTTGGACAATGCATCAAACAACAATGCTGCTATGTCTTCTTTGTCAGTAATTTTTAAGCCTATTTTAGAAGGTAGACTTATGCATGTTAGGTGTGCTTGCCATATAATTAACTTAGTTGTTAAAGAATGTTTAAAATTTTTTGAACCCCATTTAGACACTCTGCGACAATGCTTGCTCCACCTAAACTCGTCTCCAAGTAGACAACAAAGTTTTGCATGCGCTTGCGCACATTTTGGTATGACTTTTAGAAGATTTGTGAAGGATATACCAACTAGGTGGAACTCCACCTACTTGATGTTGAAATCTGCAATTCCATTTAAGAGTGCTATTTCATATTATTGTACTTCGGATGTCACCTTTGACTATCAGGTTACTGATGATGATTGGTTAGCAGCTGAAAGTGTTTGTGAATTTTTAGAAGTTTTTTACAATGCTACATTAACTCTTTCTGGTGTTTATTATCCCACATCTTGCTTAGCTTTACGTGAACTTTGTAACATGTCTTATTTATTTTCTAAATATAGAGATTATCCAAATTTTGAAATTGCGGTGAGAAATATGGAAGCCAAATTCAGGAAATATTGGGGTGAAGTACCTCTTTTATATTGTTTGGCTTCCATATTTGATCCTACAATCAAATTGGATGGCGTAGAGGTTTTATTAGAAGGATATGGAGAATATATGGGTATAGACGTTACTGACATGAAGGCAGAAGTTAAAGTGGCATTGGACAGGTTAGTTATACTGTACGAAGAAGGAGCAACGTCGACCCGACCAACTAAGGGGGGGGGCTAGTAGTAGCTCCGGCTTGGCATCTAAGCTATCAGCAGCCGGTCGCATACTACAAAGGAAGAAACAAAAGCAATCTTCCCAACCTACTCAAGAGTTGTCTGCTTACCTTAACTCTTATCAAGACGAAGATGAGACTCCAGATCACTTCGCCGTTCTAGAATGGTGGAAGAGACACGACAAGAGATTTCCTGTGCTTTCTAACATAGCACGTGATCTACTGATGGTTCCGGTGTCGACGGTTGCATCGGAGTCCTGTTTTAGTGCAAGTTCGAGGATGTTGAGCGATAGGAGGAGCCGCTTGAAGCCCGATATTTTGGAAGCGATCGTGTGCGTACAAGATTGGTTGGCTGCCGATAAAAGAACACAAAACCAGAAAGATGGAGAAGATCATGACATCCACGAGCTGGATTTGGAATCGCTTTCATTGCATGAAGGCGAACAACAATGAGGCTACGGTGCAAGGTATCAGGTATGTACATTTAAACTTATACATTTCAATTTTAAATTTTAACTTATACTTTCAAAAACTATTTTTTTTTACTTATACTATTCAAATTTTTTAATTTAACTTATATTATTCAAATTTTTTAACTTATACTTTCAAAAACTATTTTTTACTTTAAAAAAAAACATTTTTTAACTCCGCCTATGCCAAACAAGCATTTGCCGGTCCCAAGCCCGGATAAAGGAAGAGGGAGAAATGTTTTTTTATAATTTTTATAAATTTTTATAAACATTTGTAATATTGGTATAAACATTTGTATATATTTGTATAAACATTACTTTTATAAATATTTTGTATAAATATTTTATAAACATTTAAGTTACAAATTTTAAAAATTAAAATACAAAAGAAAATGATTACTTTTACATGGTTTTTAAAATGGTTTTAAAAAGAAAATACATATTTTGTAAAAACATTTTATAAACATTTTTATTAAAAAGAAAATATTTTATAAACATTTTATCATATTTTGTATAAACATTTTATAAACAATTGTATAAACATAAAATTATAAATATTTTATAAATATTTTTTAAACATATTTTGTATAAACATTTTATAAATATTTTTTTTATAAACATTTAAGTTAAAAATTTTTAAAATTAAAATACAAAAAAAAATATTAAAAAACAAAATTAAACAAAAAACTGTAAAAAAAAAAAAATAAAAAAAACCCAAAAATTCGGGCCGGTCCGGTCAACCCGGCCTGAACCGGCCCGAAACGGCCTAGGCCCGGACCGGCCCGACCCCAATACCCCCGGTTCAATGGGCCGGGCTGGGCTGCGTGCCAACAAACCGGGCCGGGCTTAGCCCGGACCGAAAAATTACGTGGGCCGGTCCTGGACCGGCCCGAACCCGGTCAGGCCCGCCGCCCTTGGACCGTGGGCCGGCCCGGACCGGACCGGTTACATCTTGAAACTGAGTAAGTGAGAGAATCTCTCCTCTATGAAGGAGCCTCTAAGCAATTAATGAACATCAACAACAACTACACCTAGTGTGCAAAATAATACATGTGTACTTAAATATGACGTTCACTATAGACTATGCATACAAAAGGATTGTTGAAGTAAAGATATGAAAAAGTAAAGGAAGAAAATACATGCTAGAGCCATCTAATCATATGCAAATGAGTAAAAATATTGCATAGAGAAGCCTCTAGGCAAATAATATGCATTGAGAACAAGTCATGCACAGTATGCACGAGAAGTATAGGGGGTGGGCTATAATAAATAAGCAAGAGGAACCACTTTCAGGTGCAAAAGCGGAGAATGCCATCAAAAATTCATGTCTGCCAATTAGAAAAGGCTTAGAATAGAAGGAAGCACATACATTGCATGTTAATAATGAAATGAAAGACTGATTCCTTTTCCAACACTATGTTGATTCTATGAAGAACTTTAGGTCTCCATATAGCAGATAATAGGTGAAGAATCGAGCATACTACAACTGGCAATTAAAAAAGAAATAACCTCTTATCCAGTGGTAGTAATGTTTGGATGTGTCTACAAAGCACATTCCAGTGTGATGTGAGAAGCAGTACGCCCCATAAGCCCGACAACTGCATGCACAATCAGCAAAATACCACATTAAGTTAACAAATATCAAGATGCCTAAAAATGGGGGACGATATTTAGCAAACTATTCCCTAAAATACAAACCAATCATTTAAGAATAAACCTATTCAAATCAATGGTTTGTCAGTTGACCTTGTAGCATATATACAAATTGGCACACAAAGAGAAATGAGACAAGTGAAAACCATATAAAACACTATGTAAGGAAAGGTAGCATTGGTAGATGTGATTCATATCGACCATTGGACGGTTTGACCAAATTGGAGATACAAACATGCTTTAAATCTAGATAACAGGTATGGATTGGACATCTCCCAAAAACAATTAGCTCCAATCTCTGCAAATTTTATCGTTTTTCATTTTATTTGAATAAACTAACCAATTAGTATTAATATACACATATTTAATTTGCAGATAAAGGGTTTTGTTGCTGTTGTATACACTTCTTATTCTGGGATGTATAGAAATTAGTTGACTTCGACTTACATTGATTTGAAGTCAATGAGGCTTATAGTAGAGCAATGCGCACTAAACTGTAACTGAAATAACAAGGCACGGGTATGCTGAAGATATCATTCCCATTAGTACGAATCTTACATATAAGAAAAGTTAGGCCATAGACAACAAACACAAAGATACTTACCTATTGCTTCCTTGCCATAACACCCAAATTGGCCTCCCTACCAGTACTCACACCTGCCTCATGATACACAAAAGTAATCGCACGGATAAGTAACTTCACAGAAAATGGCAAGCACGAGAGAGCAACAAATCAATTGCAAACCATTTGAAGTTTTCGGCTTGGCCGACGAGCAGTGCCCTTCCTCAACTTGGTGGCGAAAGAGAGGCTCTGCAAGAGGCCCGCCCTGTAATTCTTGGCTACTACCGCCACCCCGTTCCGAGCTCCATCATTTCGTGCCTTCGATTTTGTGGTTTTCTACACCACACAAAAGGTTAAAACCACATTGTCCTAAACAAAAAACAATGACATATTCACTAAACCTACTTTAGGAACATTTGATCCTTTGTTATCGAAAGGAGCCGGACCGTGTTCGACGTTGCCGCCACCGTCGCCGGCTCCAGACGAATTCGAGCCTAATCCTTTGGATTCCTGAGCCTCTTCGATAGAGGCACTAGTATCCACATTTGTCGGATCTCTCTCCAGAGCTCCATTCCCGCTCTCCACTCCGCCTCCATTAGCGCCTTCCATTCCCCAACAAAAAATGTACAAAATCCCCAAAAAATAGCAACAAATCATTCAAGAACTCAAATCGTTCAAGAATTCTCCACCGAAGAAGATCAAACTGATCTACATCGAAATGATCGAGAAAAATACCAAAATTCGGCCAAATCAAGAGGGAGAAATAGAGATGCAAGCAAACCTCTATGACTTCTATGACGACAACCCCTAACGGCCCCAACCTTAGAGAGAGAGAGAGAGAGAGAGAGATAGTTCACCGTTAATTTGGAGAGAAAAAGAGAAAGTTGGAAGAGAGTTTAGAAAATATGGAAGTGAGAGAGAAGGAAGATGAAAAGCTTTTATCGTGGGCTGTAGAGCCAAAATTTGGGGGAGAGCGATAAAATAAAAAAAAGTGTAGGAAATTAAATTTGGGACAACACTTTAAAAGTGTTGTGTTTAGTATATAACATTATATGACATTTGTAAATGATCTAAAAAGTGTTGTTGAATTTATGTTTACGACACTTTCAAAAAGGTGTCATAGATGATGGTAAATATTTAATTATCATGACACATTTTAGTAGAGTGTCATCACTTAAAAAAATTAATGGCACTTATATAGAAAGTGTCCTAAATAAAGTATCGTTATTAACCTATTTTCTTGTAGTGTAGAGACTATTAAGTTAAATAAAATAATGATTGCATGGAGAGAATGGATTCCCGAGTTCTTACATGGCAGACCTCTTGGGACTAGTAGTGCCCGACAGGCCGGTTGGTCCCCACAGATACTGCAAATCTGCCACACGGGCAGAGAGCGGTATCTGGTTATATTATCTATTGAATATTGTATATTAATGACGGGCGTCCCGCTGGGACTCGTCTAATTCATGATTAGCGCAATTGATTGACTGGGTAAACTAGCCTTGCTTGCGCATAGTAAGAACTGAGAAATCCTTTATTGCATAATTCCAGGATAACTTGGGACTCACAATAGCAAGCGTAGTAGTTGTCTGGCCGTTTAAATTGATTTGTTTGTGTACTGTACCTACTCTGTTACTTAATTGAGATGATCAGAATGTCAGGACATGACGGGCCAACTTCTGTCCTTGTTTGGTTGGGAGGTTGGTTCGAAGTGTCGTGATGTTGTGTGAGTCCTAGTAGATAGCAGAGATCTATTATCATATTCTCTTATTACTGGCTTCATTCCTTATATCGTGCTCCCTTGCGGTACTTGCTATTAGAGGTCTAACCTCTCTGGCTTTGCATGGCCAGATTTAGAGCCGGTCCCTGAGGATCCAACTTACTTCTACCTCCAAGATGGTCAACACTAGAGGGATGATCGCAGGAGGACTCGAGTGGGTTTCTTACTTCCCCGCCCGTTTTGTTATCTACTTTATACTTTGTCGTTTGGCACCGACATGTTAGTCGGATTGTCTTGTACCTACTTTTGCATAATTGTAACTAAGTTAGGCTACAGCTGCTAACAATTGTGTATACTTACTACATCATCTGGCTGTATTTTGTAAAGCCAGATATCAAGAACATTTTGACTGAGCGTTTGGGACGCCTTACTGCTTTATCTTACATGTTCTCTATTTTTGTTTTTTGTTTGAATGATTGAGACAATAGAAGTAAAGTGACCATAGGGAGACTTTCATGTAGTATGAACCCCCTCGTCTTGTAGACATCATTGATCGTATTATACGGTATTCATCTACCCGTAATACGTAGCTGGCTGAGTCATTCCTCCGCTCTCCAGTATTCTGGTTCTAGGGCGTGACAAAGCGTTCGTCTTTCCAATCAGTGAAAGACAAAAGCAATAAAGAGTTCAAGAAAGATGTCATTGAATACAATTACGTAATTCAAAGGCGAATGTGTAGTTCAAGAGGAATTGTCAATGCAGTCGCGGATGAGATCCTAGATACCTCTATATCTCAATCCACATGGGATAATCATATGAAGAGCGAACCAAGTGCACTATGGTTGATCAGACCATAATACATCAATTCTAATTAGACAATATGCTTGTGGGCGTCTCCAGTATACATATGTCCTGAACAAGCTCGACAAAGAATAAGCTTACAAAACTAGGCTATAAATAGCGTCGTTATTTATGGTAGTTTAAAGTATAAGTACGAGAGAATACGTTGAAGGCAGTAATAAATAGTTCCAGTTTCACAAGGATCTAAGTCTTATCCGGTGTGCTTGCGTATACAGTCGTCCTACTGGTTCTTGTATCAGGCCTTAGTTGACCAATGGGTATGGGCTACGAAATCTCTATATTCTAGGTAAACATCTCTCCTACACTAGCATATATTCATTATCACTCTGTTACACTTTAATACTAGGTTAAAAGGATACGGGTGGTAGGTTGTAGTCATACTACTCAACTTATAAAGTCAACTAATGGAGTAATTGAGGAATATAACACGTATACTCGTATGAGTTATCTCCTAACCTCCCTATTCAGCACGAAAGAAGATAAGATTTGCAGTGAAAGGAATCAAGCAGAAGGAAGTCAAGATAATCGGACGAGAGTTCGAGATTTAGAATTGAGGGAGGAAGTCAAGCTTGTGGATGAGATTCCTATATCCTAATCCTATATGCAGGTTCACATCGGTACAATAGCGTAACCGATGTGACAAACTCGACCTGTATGGGCTACCATAAAAATATGTAACGCTCCAGTCCTAAAATACGTAGGACTAGGTACACAGACATGCCAGCTGTATACATACGAAGTATACTCCAATATATGGAATCATCGTATGTATACATAAGCTGTGAAATACAGTAATCCATGATACTAATCTCATCCACAATAAAAGAATCAATATAAAATAGAAATCAACACAGAATTGTAATTTGTACAAAAGTTGGGCGGAGACAAGGTCCACTACCAACTATCCCAAATGAAATGTACAATAAGGAATAAATGAAATAACAAGACGAGCCAAGTGCAATCATCTTCGAAATGATGGAGAAGATCACGGCCTTGGCTAAAACACCTGTAGTAAATCATGAAAGCATACACTTGGAGAGATAACCAGGTCCTCAGAGGGACGTAACAAAATACAGGAAGAACATGCCATGTAACTGCAAAAGTAATAAAAATACTATAAACTACAACACAACAGGGTACCTAACCATCTATGTGATATGCACTTTGAGGACAACGTTCAATGCAGGAGCTTAGGTGTTCAGCATAGATGGAGAGAGAATGGTAGTAGGTAGCGCTCATAAGAGACACTATCGACCATGGGCAGAAAGTAGCGCTCATACGAGAACTATCGGCCCCGAGGCAGTAAGTAGCGCTCATCCGAGACACTATCGGCCCAAATCTATGTGTGTACTGAACATGTAGCCCCTACGCTAAAAATTTTCCCCTCCCCCCAATGATACTTTACATGCATCGTAACTACGACACACCAACACGTGTCGTTTCCACAACACGATTTTATAATAGATAACTGTCAAGTCTTCTAACATGCATCTATTGACAGTTATTCCTACGCATGCGCACGGGAGATCAGCCAACACGCAAGTGACCACTACATGATACTCACAACTGACACACAACTCGTGAAACAATTGTGACAAAGTTAATGACATACACTCTATTGACGGAAGTCTCTTAACTCTAGGTCCACAAGCAAAAAGAAAATAATAAACAAAGAATATAGATACAATAAACGAAATAAAATGCAACTAAATGTAAGCAGTAAAGATGGCAAGGTATCTTGCCTGATTCCGTGCTGTAAATATGAAACGCCGCTCCCGCGTCCACGCCTCCGGAACCCGACGCTCCTAGATAATTAATTAACTAAATTAAGTCACTACTTATGAAACTTACAATATGACTTAATTAGTCAAAGTAATGTGTTAAAATTATATTCAATCTCTCATAGAACCATTTAGATCCATACAATCACATACAAGTTCCACGAGATATCGAAACACAGTTTTAGGGTTTCTAACTTTTAATTAGTTGGTTATGCCCCTACTTCAATAACATACTTAAAAATCATATAAAAATTATAAAAATAATATTTAAACTAATTTTCTACAGATTTATCTCTGAAATTTCAGAATTAATATTTCTAAAGACATTTATGACTAGTTGATTAATAAGTCAGCTAGTCTACCCGAAACTCGCCCGGAACATAGTTAATGACTAAAAATTACTAAAATAACTAAAAATATATTTTAAATAGTAATAAAATAATTTATTTCATAGAATAATATCAGAGGTACAAGGGTTGAGTTATACTATAAGTTTGGGACATTCTAGGTCAGCCGGTTACCCGAAATTAACTAGTTTTGACCTATAATTTTTTTGACCAGATTTGAGTTGCTAAAATCGTGGAAAAATACTTAAAAATCCTAATTTATGTATATGAACACACATAAAATTCAATTTCAAAAATAGGCACCAATAACTCATAGTCCCTTTACAATAGAGTTAATTTTGATCCTACCGACACATGAATATTACGCATATATTTTATGAAACCTTTATGGATGATTATACCTAAAAAAGCCATCAAAATATGATTTCTACAAAATTAATAACATATTTTCTACAGAATTTTAGCAAAGGTTTTTAGAAGAAAAGATTTGGGTTCTTACCAAAGATCCTTGCTAGAAAGGGTGATAATGACTTCTCTTTACCAAAGTTCCAATCTTTTTCGCTATCCTCGCTTGCTAATCCTCTATTGGTGAGTATGGAAGAGTTGATAATGGCTATAGAGGATTGGATGGGGGAGATGGAGTTTTTAGGATTTGTTTTGAGGGGTTTCGGGGATGTATGGTGGAGGAGATGAGTTTTTGTGAAAGATGGAGAGATGTGCAATAGAGGAGATGATGTATAGATGCTATGGGGAGTTTGTTACTGCAAAAATTATGGAGAGGAAGTGGGTTTTTGGTCGGCCAAAGGTGAGGGAGAGAAAGAT
This sequence comes from Iris pallida, assembly GCA_029216955.1. NCBI lineage: Eukaryota > Viridiplantae > Streptophyta > Magnoliopsida > Asparagales > Iridaceae > Iris > Iris pallida. The sequence continues at coordinate 2,856,667 of JANAVB010041220.1, read as the reverse complement.
TAGGATTTGGTTAAGGTTTGGGATAAGTTGGTATATTTAAACATATCCTTAAATAAATTTTAAGCAATATAGGATTTAAATTCTATTTAATTTGATGCATTCGGCCGTGGGGGTGTTGCTTGGCCAAAATTATCATGGTGGGGGTCCACTTGGCATGATTTGGTTGTTTGGTGAGTTGGCAAGTTGATTGGATTGAGAATTTAAAAAGGGGTTTCCTAATATAGAACTATTTAATTCTATCTATGTAATTACACTACAAAATCTGAATTAAATACAAATAAATGTAATTATTAATATTTATTAATGCCCAACATGCCTATATAGGGTTGGGTTTGGCTTGGAAGAGGTTTGGGAAGGTTTGGTGTAACCGGGTCTCCTAAAAAGTCATAAAGGCTTTCTTAACTAATTAATTAAATAAAAATATAACTTGTACCATAATTTGAATGGTTAACATGCAAGAGATTACAATATGACCATGGCATTCCTAACATGGCTAGCATACTAGTTAAAGCACCCGACTACGCTAGGCATGCCATACTTTCTAGTCATCTTGCATATTCAAACTCAACCATAGCTATAGTCCTTTTATATAATATAAATAAGATAAAAATAAATTAGAATTAAATAAAATCCAAAAATAATTTAAATATTCCTTTAAATTATAATGGGTTTTACATGCTCGACGGCTAAACACCTCAAAAAATAATTTTACAATAGAGCAGGAGAGCAAAATAAAAACTCACTCATTGCCAGGGTTTCTTCTAGTGTTCACCATCTCGCTGGAAGGCTGGGAGATCCTCGGGTGCTGCTCCGAAATTTGGCCATACAAAACCAGCTGGGTCAGACCCCAGAAAGAGGAAGTGCCACAAGGGAGGCTTCACTTAAGAACTAAAATCAGCAGGTCAAAACATAAACAAAATAATAACAAGAAGACATAAAATGTAAATAAGATAACAAATGACAAGAGGACGAGGAACTATTTCGGAAGCTAGGTTACAATTCTTAAACCAAACAAGGACCTGGGTTGTAACCCTTCGCCTGAACAGAACCGGGTCTCTAGTCAGTTATTACTAAGAGTAAAGCGTAAGCAAGCATGTCCTGAGATAGGCATATACTGGATCTAGACAAGATTACACAGGATTGGACTCCATCCAACATTCACGGCCAAGCAAAGAGTACGGCTTGATACTTTAACTAACTGTGGTTATCACAAGCCTAATTACTAGCAAGATGCAAGGAGATATTCCGGCAGTCACAAGCCCTGCAGCTATCCAGGTTATCCAGACGAGGTTCATGTAAGAGTTATCAAGAATTATTAGGTGACTTGGAGTGCAACACATGACAGTGTGCTTATTACTTGTTTCAAGAAGTGCCCCACATGACAGTGGACTGGAAATGTGCCCTACTCGTCGGCAGACTACAAGTCCATCAGGTGTGGCCGGGATAACGGAATCGTCTGTAACTGGAAATATCTCTCTATATGAGCTACTTTGATCAATCTAGTAATTAACCTAGTCAGATTCAGCATGAATCCCTGACCGTGGTAACCATAGATGCAAGTCCTAGACATGATGCGAGACGAGACTGGTAGCTTATAGAAGCACATTCAAGAGCAATCACCCATGGTGTCAATACGAGTTATTACTCAGCATGTTAAGATAGCCGTCGCAAACAGCATTCAAGATTTCATGTCAGGCTTACTTGTCAAGAGTGCGCCACGACGGGCCACGATCATGTCATTATCATGTCAAGGTTACTTGTTAAGAATGCGCCACGACGGACCACTATCGTGTTCTATCTTTACATTATCATGAATGAGAGAAACTTGCATAAAATAGCTAGTAACATATTCTTGAAGCCAAGGAAAAGATCTACAACTTTCATGTTGGGAGTTGGGAGAAATTCTGGCCACAATTCAGCCAAATAGGACATAAAACAACCAAATATGCAGTCTGTGGCACTATGCGGCCAGGCACTATGCAGCTATGCGGCCAGGAACTATGCGGCTATGCGGCCAGGCACTATGAAGCTATGTGGCCAGGCTGCTCATCTTCTCCCAAAATCAAAAAAAGATGGCCATGAAACTCTTGAACTTCAAACTTGCATAACTCGGTCAAAACAAAACAAAATCTAATTTTTTAAATGTCAAATTTGGGTAAAATAAAATTCTCTACCACATGGAACAATTAGTTTTCGAAAATAAGGAGGTTTGATAGAGCAAAACCCAAGAAAATCAAAAATGACCAAAACTTAGATCTACAAGAAAATATCCACCAAATTGAAAAATACCAAGTTCTAAAGTGTCTTGAAATCATGTGGGGAAAATAATAGAACAAATAGAAATGGGTTCTCTCATGAAGCAAGCTAGCACTTGCCTAGAGTTTCTTTTCTTGGTAGGTGGAAAGAGTTACAAGGAAGAAGAAGAAGTAATGAAGAGTACAGGAAGAGAGAGAAAGTAGTTAGAGGTTTATAAAGAGAGGGGATGGTTCAATAGTTGAACCAACCATCAAAATAAACCAAACCAAGCCATCCATAACAAGTCAAGTTGGACCAAACCAACCCAAGGTCAACCCTAGTCAAGATACATCAAGGCAAGCCATAAAGAAATACGAAAATATAGTAAATAAAATACGGGTCAAAATCCATATACGTACACTGGAAATACGTATAACGAAAAATGGGAGTGACATACTCGACGGCTAAACGCCTCAAAAGAATACTTTACAATAGAGCGGAAGAACAAAAGAAGAAACCCACTCGTTGCCAGGGTTACGTCTGGTGTTCACCATCTGGCTGGAAGACAGGTAGATCCTCGGGTGCTACTCCGAAATCTGGCCATACAAAACCAGCTGGATCAGAACTCAGAAGAGCAAGTGCCACAAGGGAGGATTCACTTAGGAACTAAAACCAGCATATTAGGACATAAAGACATAAATAATAACAAGAAGGGTAAGAATTAGAAATAGGACAATAAATGACAAGATGACTAAGAAACTATTCTGGAAGCCAAGTTACAACCCGTAAACCAAATAAGGACCGGGGTTGTAACCCTCCACCTGAACATAACTTAATCTCTAATCAGAATACTTTAGAAGAAGTAGTAGGCTTATAGAGAAGAGATATTGGTGTATGAGTGAATTAAAATGATCGAAATCCTTCTCTATTTATAGTTTTTCCAAAGGCAGAATTCTGACAGAATTCGGACAGAATTCGGACAGAACTCTATGAGAAAATCTCGTTGGGATCCGTAACTATAGGAAGACCAAGTTCAAAAAGCAACGTTCACTAACCGAACTCTGGCCGAATTCGGGCCGAGTTCTGCTAGGGTTCTGTTAGGGTTTTTGCAAATTAGTTTTGGGCTTTTTGAAAAGTCAAACAGTTAGGAAGTAGTTTGGGCTTTTGTAAGTGGGCTCGTTTTCAAAATGGAAGGGTATTTTGAAAACGTTTCTTGGGTAGCCTATTTGCCAGTACGATGCAGTGTATATCGTATTCCTAGACTCAATAAATATAAAAAATTATATTGATAAAATAGAAAAACCAAAAGCCCTTTGATGACGCCTTTCTTCAAATATTTGAGCAGACTTGAAGACGTCTTTTTTTACTTGACGGCGGTCGTCCAAAGATAAACAGAGAAAACTTCTTGTATAATGCCGTCTTTGGCCCATCAATAATTCTCTATTGCATGCGTCCTGGTTTGACAAAGCTTGATCATGCTTACTGCATGTCTTTAAGAACATGTTAGAAGAGCAAAACAATAAGCATAGCAATATGATATAGAGAACATTTAGGACAATGCTAACATTAGGACAATGCTAAGTGTAAGTAGCAACATGATAGTAGCAACATGATAGTCATTACATGTTTATTAGTAATGTTATTATGTTAAACTTAATTGATTAGCCATATTCAAAAATATGATATAATCATTGGGCTAACAAAGCTGTAGGTCCTAAAAATCAAGTTGGACCCATCAAAGAAGTCATGAAAATCAAATTGTGCATCCTTCAAGTGAACTGCGCAGGAAACAGATTGCGCAACAACTCAACTGCGCAACCTGAATTGCGCACACATCTAAGCACGCAAGCTGACGTGGCCTTGTCATCATTATCTGACAAAAAATCAGATCTTCTGACAGCCGACAGCCCAAAGAACGAGAAAACTGTTTGTTTCTCGTGCAGCACAGCGCTCGAGGACAGCTGTACATGCAGCGCAAGCTACCAGCCCAATCGAAGCATAATCTGCCACACTCTCGGCAGCGCAATTCAATCTAGCGCTGTCTGAAGCCAGCGCAGTTCATGTGGCGCACTCCATCAAGACAACTGACGATTTATACGTGGCCTACATGCCATCAATTACTCACCATGTGGCAACCGTCTGTACACGACCAAGCGCATTTCAATCAAACAATGCCACGCGTCACATACAGGTGGTCCACGATCGAGTAACTGCCAGCACAGTTTGCTGTTTGGGCAGTCCAATGTCTGCGCAATCCATCTTGCGCAATTCAGAATAACTAAAAGTTAGTTATTTCTAAAACTCTATAAATAGAGTTTCAAGTCTTCATTATCAAGCCGAGATCATCCCAGATCAGATCAGAATCATCACCAGAGATCAGGAGTTCTTGCCAAAGTGCTGCTGCATTCTTCAGAGGCTACCGTCTTCAAAGTTCACATCGTCCAAGGGATAAAGCGATTGTCATTCAGATCAGATTCCTATAGTTGTACTTTTCCAGAATTCTTGTAATCTTCTTACAAAGTTTGTGAAATAAAGATCAACTTTTTGTTTTTTGCAAACAAAATGGCGACTCTGCTGGGGACGACTTTCTCCTCTGACGAGGAAGTGACAACTCAATGTGACGTTGCGTCTATCGGAAAGATGCAGAAGACGCTGGTTGTAAAGGTCAACCAGACAGCCTACGAGGCGATGATCAACTCCGGGACTACTCGTCGCACTGCGACTTCTGCCAAAAGCGAACTCTATTCAGTGTGACTCCAAAGTCCTATGCACAATCCTCTGCACAAACTGTTGCGCAGTCTGCTGTTTCTGTTGTCAAGACTGTTGTGCAGTCTGTTGCTACTGCCCATGCGCAGTATGCTGCTCCCCTTGCTAGTGCACAAACCACTTCCTATGCTGCTCTGTCAAAGTAGAAGACTCCTCTTCCCCTGGCGCAGTTGGCTGCAACTCTGCCTGCACAATCCACCACTCCAGCAACCAGAGTGCAACTCAAGCACTCTGGCATCAAGACTCCTGCTACGCAAACTGCTGTGACTATGGCCAGAAGACCTTCTGCCAGAGCAGCTCATGCGCAACCTGCCAGTGTGCCAACAACCACTCCAACCCCTGCGCAAACTGTGCCAGCGCAGTCTAAGAGGGACAGCCCTTTGGCTAATCTCTCTTCTTCTCACAGCAAAGGGAAAAACTCTGCTCCTCTTCCCAAGCATCCTGTTGCTCCAGCGTAATCCACTGAGGGTAGTCTGTTGACTATTCCTCCTCCATCTCAGAATAAAGGAAAAGGCCCGTTGGTCTTTTCTCAAACTTCCTCGTCCCACGACTTGGAAGACAACAGAGGGAAACGCTCTTTAGCAAACCCTTCTTTACAAAACAAAGGAAAAGGCCCTTTGGTCTTTTCTCAGTCTTTCTCGGTTTTTACCGTAGAAGATCAATATGAACATGCTTCGGCACTAGTCAGTACAAGAACTCTCTCAAACAAGAGTTCTTCTTCCCTCCTTGCCAAAGGGAAGTGTACTAATCAAAGAGGTATTCTGCCTACTCTAGTAGCAGAATTCCAAGATCTCCCAACTCTCAGGATATCCCGTTCAAAACAGGGAAAATTTCTGGTGTCTCAGACAGAAACCCCTGGGGGTGAATTTGCTGATCTAAGAACTTATCTCAATAGGCCAACCTCGGCGAAACGCAAACAGCCAATGCCGAAGACCAACCAGCATCAGAGGCAAACTTCCAGGATCAAAAATCCTGACACCTATGCTAATGAAATGAGTACTTCCCTGTACACTCAAGGGACAAAACATTTGAAGAGCCGGAACCATGTTCCGAATGTTGTCAAAGAACATATCCCTCGAACTTTTTCTCGTCCCGTCATTGTTCCCGATCTCCGAGAATACCTCAAACAAAAATGGGACAACATTTCAACACCTCCAGTTCAACCACTTGGACACCATTGTAATCATAAGGTCGTCATCAAGTGCTGTTGTCAGACAACAAAACGATCTGTCTTCGATCGTCTGAACTTTACAAACTCTGAACCTATGTCAGAAGATGAAGACAAAGTTTTGTACGCTTTCGTCAACATGACTTCCAGAGACACTGGGGGTAGGAAGTTCTCCAAGCACGGCAAGCCTCGCAAGCCAAGCCAGCGGTATTCGGATCTACTCCAAGAATCTTCTGATGGAGTATTCTAACATACCCGATCCCGAAGTCGAGATGCAATCGGTCAAAGGAATCTTCAAAATCCTTCCGGTCATCTTCCTCTTTCTCACTCAGGAGATGATTCTTTCTCCGACTATGATACATACAGTGAAAGTTCAGAACAGACAGTGTCTTCCACTGTACCTAGAGAAGTGACAGCTTATGTTGTCACTGAAGACCCAGATGCTTCCAGTTCGGCTAGTCAAGAACAACGGATAGCTGTGCTAGAAGACAAACTGAAGACCATGGCCGAAATGGTTGTAAGTATACATTCTATCATCGTGGCCCAACATACAGTACCACCGACTGTACCTGCTACAAATCCTGAGATCATAGCATCGTTGGTGCCTGTCAATACAGGACTGGGGGTAGCATCTCCTCAAGTACCTCCTGTACAGATTCAACCTACACCCAGTCAGTCAGGTGCTGGGGGTAGTCCTTACCACGCTGTTCCTCCCCCTAACACTCTGATTCAGCCTGCTCCTTCTACATCAGTGGAGGATGCCAATGAAGCTGTCAAACTCCTGCGCACTCAGTTCGAGGCCTTCAAAGAGAAAGACAACTTACAGAGGTTGGGGATCAAACAATCCTACCCAGTTGAATGGAAGGAAGTCCCATTTCCTCCAAAGTACAAAATCCCAACAATCTCGCTGTTTGATGGCAGCACTTCTCCTAGTCAGTTCATTAACCACTTTGAGGTAATGACTGTCCAACTTCAGCCAAATGACGCTCTTCTTACCAGGGTATTCGTCGGTTGTTTAGCCGGTATGGCATACGATTGGTACAGAAGTTTGCCCGATGGCTGTATCACTTCCTTCTCAGGTCTCAAACAAATCTTCTTGGAACGATTCTATGAGGCGATCAACGATATGACCATGTCGGCCCTCAATAAAATCAAACAAAGGCATAATGAAACCGCTGAGAGTTTCATTGAAAGGTTCCGTCGAGAAGCTTTAAAAATGCCTCCTGGAACTCGGGCCGCTGTGACCATAGACACCTGCAAGGCAAATCTTTTGCCTATCATCAGCATATGGACAGGGTCAACTCAGTTCCAAGACTGGCCGTCCTTTATTGTCAATGCTAAAGCAGCTGAAGTTAGTGCTGACAAATTCAAGCAGCTAGGGGCACACATGTCTAACCCCGACTGGGATGAACATTAGACATCGGGTGGTGGTAATCGCCAAAACAACCGCAAGGAAAAAGAAACTTTGAACATCAACTTGAAGAACAAAGAATCTCTGGCGGTCAACGTAGCTCCACCTACGTCTACTTCTACTCCTTCAGCACCTCCACCAAGAAAACCTCGTCCGAAAGTAGAATATTCCTTTGACGAGAATAATACCGTGAGCTTCTTTGATTGCTTGATCAAAAGCAATAAGCTCCAACTCCCAGACCCGAAGAAGCCTGATGAGGTCGGTAAGACTGATCATCCCAAGTATTGTGTCTATCACAGGTTCATTGGGCATCCCACTCGAGCATGTTACGTGCTTAAAGGCAAAATTCAGGAGCTAGTCAACGCTGGTGTTGTTACTCGGCAGCAAGACGAGAAGACTGTTACCGTGAACATGGTCTCAGTTCAGTTCGGTGACTTCCCTTCGCAGATGGTACATCATGGTGTCATCTCTATCCCCAAAGCTACTCTTGAGATCGAGAATCTCCCTCCTCCGCGAAATGAAGGTCTCGTCCCCTTGTCTCTTGACAATGGCGAGATTATGTGGATTCACCCTGATCTTACTTTGGAGTTAGAACTTCCCGCTTCCTCCAAGAAGAAAGAACGCTCCAAGGGCAAAACAAAGATTTGCAATATGGTGTCTTTTGACCCCATAGTTGATGAGGAAATCCTGCTGGGCACCAGATCAGGGAAAGCCTATCTAAAGGATTATCCCGAAGCTCAGGAGAATCCTGCTTCTTCTTCCGAGCCCGCTCCAGTACAACCTGCTTCCACTGAAGAAATTCCTGCTGCCTCCTCACCGGTTGTAGAATCCACTCTTCCCAAGCCGACGGTAGCCGACAAAGGCAAATAACAAGTCCGCTTCGACAAACCTTTAAAGAAGTCATCTCCTTCTGGAATTAAAAAGCCTTACAACTTTGATATCTTGGCTCAATTAGCCAATACACAGGCCCGGCTGTCAATTTTTGAGCTCTTGCGCCTCTCCAAAGAGACTCGAGAAACTCTGAGTGAAGCTCTAATGCAGGCAGAAACCTGTCTAGCCCTTCTGAAGAAACCGAAAGCAGAGCCTGTCTCTTGCCTCCATTGTCATAGTGTGTTGGAGTTAATTCCAAACATTACCTTCACACAGGATGACATGCTGATGGAAGACAATAGGCATGACCGTCCTCTTTACTATACAGGATATATCGACTCGATGAAAGTCGATCGTATTCTGATAGATCCTGGGTCTGCTCTCAGCATCATGCCGAAGACAATGTTAGATGCATTGAAGATCCCAGTGCATAGTCTTTCCAGTACAATCACCACCATCCTGGGGTTCAACCAAGGAAGGAGTGAGACTCTGGGCAAGATTCGCCTAAAACTCCAAATAGGCAATCTCCGCACAAAGGTGACCTTCTACATCATAGACAACCATGGTTGTTCTTATAATGCTCTGTTGGAGAGACCATTCCTGCATGAATATAACATTGTTCCTTAGACTCTCCATCAATGTTTAAAATATGTCGATGACAAAGGAGAGGTTCAAAAGGAGGTTGTAGATCTCTATCCTTTCAAAGGTGTCGAAGCATACTGCAACGATGCTCGTATGTACAAGGATGAGTTCATGAAAGTAGTACTGTCTCTGGACACTGAAGAAGAACAAGAAGCAATGCCTGATGACACTCTCATCATACCTGTCAAAGGGCGTGTTTCTCGTCCTCAATCCTCCAAACCACTGGCTATTCACTTGCCAGTCCAGAAGCAGCCAACTGATGATGGTCAAGATCAAAGGGAGCTCACCTTTTCTGAGCCACTTGTTATTGACTTACGTCGTAACAAGGAAAAAAGGTAGCTCACCTCTTCTGAGCCACTTGTTATTGATTTATCTCATAACAAGGATAAAAGGGAGCTCACCTCCTCTGAGCTGCTTGTTATTGACCTTTGTCGTAACAAGGCTAATCCCTCTCCACGTTCTTCTTCTCCCCCTCTTGTAATCAATCTGACCAAGCCTGCTAAGGCTAAAGGTCCGGCTGTAAATACAGATGTACAAATCAATAAAAAATTATCTACTTTCCAGTATACTGATGTTATTTATCGTGCTAAGTGCTATTTGGATATGTTAGATAGCTTTCAGTCATTTACAATAGGAGTTGTACAATCTCTTCAAACAGAAGTTTTACTCGAACATCCAAATGATTCATATCGTATTGTGCCCGCTCGAAAGAAAGGCGAGAGTCCAATACTTTTTAGTAAAGGACCGGAACAAGAGTTCAGTTATACGGATGATAACAAAAGTAACGACACGGGGCATCTTCAACTTCGTCGTTACAGTCAACAATCAAAAGATATCATCCGGAAGATGGGATATGACTTCAAGAATGGCCTCAACTACGGTAAAGGTAGAAGAACTCCTATCCGTATGGCTGTTCCGAAAGAAAAGTCAGGGATGTACTATAGTAGGACCAAAAGAGGTCTCGGATATTCTTCACCTCCGGTATTATCCCCAGCAGCCTCTGAATCCGATAGCGAAGAGCGCTCTAACTCTTCTGATTCCAGATCATGGGATTCACACCAGCATCGGTCAAGTTCATCGATTGATCGTATCTTCTAACATGGTCTCCGTTGAACTTCCAGAAGGCTATGACGAGGATATTGAAGAGAATCCTAAAACAGATCCCTGGGCTCAACGAATGGATACCCAATGGGAACTTCGATTCGAACAACGAGAACCTCCTACCGAAGATTAATTAGTTCAAATTGATGTAGGAGAGAGCGGGTCACCTCGTCCAATATTCATCAGCAAGAACCTCCCAGAGGCAGATAAGCAAGAATTAATTCTTCTTATTCAAGAATACATTGATGTCTTTGCCTGGAGCTATGAAGACATGCCAGGTCTAGATCCCAAAGTTGCTACTCACAAATTGAATATCTTGCCTAAAGCAAAATCGGTCAAACAGCAACAACGGCGTTTCAAGCCAGAAATGATGGACGCAATCGATGATGAAGTCAAGAAGCTCATCGCTTGTGGCTTTATCCGAGAAGAGCAGCATCCTGATTGGGTAGCCAATGTCATCCCAGTTCTAAAGAAAACCGAAAAAGTTCGAGTCTGCATCGACTTTCGGGATCTTAATGAAGCCTGTCCAAAAGATGAGTTTCCTCTCCCTTTCACAGATGTCATGATTGATAACACCTGTGGGTTCGAGCGAATATCTTTCATGGACGGATTTTCCGGATACAATCAGATTCGGATGAATCCTGAAGATGAAAAACATACCTCTTTCTGTACTCCTCGCGGAGTCTACTGCTACACTGTGATGCCATTTGGTCTCAAGAATGCTGGTGCAACTTACCAACGAGCTATGAATACCATCTTTCAAGATCATCTGCGCAAGACTGTCAAATGCTACGTCGACGATATTGCTGTCAGAAGTCATTTAAAGGAAGATCATATCCAAGACTTAAAAACTATCTTCAATCTAATGCGCCAACATCAACTCAAAATGAATCCCACCAAGTCATTCTTGGGTTTCTCTAGTGGCAAATTTCTCGGCTTCGTCATTACCTCTAAGAGTATACACGTGGATCCCGAGAAGATCAAAGCCATTCAAGAGATGCGTCCTCCACGCAACCTAAAAGAGCTACGAGGATTCTAAGGTCGACTTGCATACATTAGGAGGTTCATTTCGAATCTGTCAGGACGCTGCAGACCATTTACTCAGCTAATAAAAAAGGGTATATCTTTTATTTGGACCGAAGAATCTCAACGAGCATTTGACGACATAAAGCGATATCTCATGAACCTAGCAGTCTTGGTGTCCCCGATCTCAGGCATACCATTCTTAATGTATGTCCGTGCTATGGATCATTCATTGGGTGCTTTACTTGTCCAAAAGAACAAAGAAGGTCACGAACAGGCCATCTATTATCTCAGTCGTACTATAATTGGTGCCGAACACCGTTATAGTCCGGTCGAAAAAGAATGCCTAACTCTTATGTTTGCTGTTCAAAAGACGAGGCATTACATCATTGGCCAAACTATTCATGTCATATCCCGAGTTAATACTCTTCGGGTACTAATGAAGAAGCCTAGTACACTCAATTCTCGGCTGGCTACATGGGCCATTCTGCTAGCCCAATATGACATGGTATATGTTCCACAAAAGTCTGTTAAAGGTCAAGCACTGACAGATTTCTTAGCAGCTCATCCTGTTCCAGAGATATCTAAACTCTATGATAAAATTCCAGACGAGACACTGGAATCAAATATGGTCTCCGAAGAATTTTCTACTTGGCGTCTGTTCTTTGATGGTGCATCCAGGATTGGACCCAATGGTGCCATTATTGCAGGAGTTAGAGTTGTCCTTGTTTCTCCAGACGGGTCAGCTATTCAAAGAGCCTATTCCTTAGATGAACCTTTCTCCAATAACGTGGCAGAATACAATGCTCTACTTATTGGTCTTCAATTAGCTAAGCAACTGGACGTCGAATATCTTGAAGTCTATGGTGACTCCAAGCTGGTTGTTAACCAGGTTAGAGGAACCTATGAAGTTTGCCATCAAGATCTAGTGCCTTACTATGAAGCGGCAATCAACATGGCTACATCATTTAAAGCCTTCTTCATCGAATATGTTCGACGAGCTTGCAATACTGAAGCCGATGCTTTGGCCAATCTTGCAGCAGTCTTAGCCATCCCTATCAAGAGACAGCAGGTGGTGGTTATCTCTAATCGGGAATTGTTCTGCATCGAAAACAATCGTAATATTGAGTTCAGTAATCTTACTGAAGTCAATGTTATCAGCGAAGATTAGAGAACTCCTTTCATCGACTTCGTAGTTCATAATTTACTTCCGGAAGATCCTAAGGAGGCTACGAGTATTCGTCGACGGTCTCTGTGATTCTATTATAATCAGACCACCAAAACTCTTTACCGGCAGACTTATGACGGTCTACTCTTGCGCTGTCTTGCTGGTGATGAAGCGAAGCAAGTATTACGTAAAGCTCACGACGGTGTCTGCGGAGCACATCAACCTGGTCCTAAGCTACAGGATCGTATCCGACGCATGGGTTACTACTGGCCCTCTATGGTATTTGATGCCATTGAATATACAAAAAAAATATCGAGCTTGTCAGATCCATGCAGATTTCATCCATCAACCATCGAAATTCCTTCATCCGACTGCTGCTTCCTGACCTTTTGAAGCCTGGGACATGGACATTATAGGTCCCATTAATCCTCCTTCTTCTAGAGGACATCGGTTTATACTAGCAATAATCGACTATTTCTCCAAATGGGCTGAAACTATACCCTTGGCTGAACTCAAGACCAGCAGTGTCATCAACTTCGTCAAACACCATGTCATCTATAGATTTGGTGTACCTCGACAAATTATCCATGACAGCGTACCTCAGTTCATCAGCTAAAAGTTCACAAGGTTCTGCGATGATCATCGAATTGACAATGTCGCTTCGACAGCCTACAATCCTGCTGCTAATGGCTTGGCTGAAGCTTTCAACAAGACTATCATTAAGCTCCTCAAAAAGTTTGTGTCTACTAACAAACGAAACTGGAGTAAAAAGCTTGGAGAATGTCTTTGGGCCTACCGTACTACGGTCCGCAACCCTACAGGCTGTACACCCTTCTCTTTGGTGTACGGCTGTGAAGCAGTTCTACCATTGGAACTTCAAATTCTGTCTTTGAGGATTGCTATCACCAACAAGCACACTACAGAGAACAATGACCTTCTTCGACTTCAAGAATTCGAGGCGCTCGATGAGAAGCGGTTAATGGCTCAACAGCATATTGAGTTATACCAAGCCCGCATCTCGAAGACTTTCAATCGCAAAGTTAAGGTCAGAGCCTTTCAGAAAGGAGAGCTCGTTCTAACAGTCAGACGTCCCATGACTATGACTCACATGAGCAAAGGCAAGTTCGATGCGAAGTGGGATGGGCCTTATATCGTGAGCAAAGTCTTCTCAAATGGAGCCTATCAACTCACAGAGCTAGACGGTCGAGTTACAATGATGCCTATCAATGGCAAGTTCCTCAAAAAGTATTATGTATAAATGTAAAAGACATTGCTTGTAATCATCAGACAAGTTCATAAATAAAATTCAATTTTATTTCATCATGAATGATAGTACATAATATCAAGGAATGTCACTATCATCCTTCTCAAAATTAGGATGCGGGCCACTGCCGTTTTTATCGAAGACATAGTCGGCAAAAGAGCCGAGAACATTTTTGCCCGAACCCACCAGGAACTTGCAAGCAGCCATCCTCATGGCGTCTTCTTCTTCAGTCTTCCCTGGTTCAAGAAGGAAGTCTAAAATATCCTTTGGCGGCTTGGGTGCAGATGAACCTTCACTTGCCTCTGTCTGCTTTGGCTGGGCCAGCTCGACTGGACGTTCTTCAGTAACCGCTTCAACCTTCAGGGCGATCTCAGACTTCTTGGATGCATCTCCAGAAGACATCTTTATATTGAAAAGTGAAACTGATTATTCTATCTGATTTTCTGTTCTATTTATAGACAGAGATTCGTAAGACAATAAAGCGACACATTCATCTGACGGTTCATCCGTTCATTTTTCCGACAGGTTCGTCCGTTCATTATATTCATCCGACGGTTCGCCCGTTCATTTATCTGACGGTTCATCCGTTCGTTCCATTTATCTGACGGTCCACCCGTTCATTACATTCACCTGACGGTTCACCCGTTCATTTAATTCATTTGACAGTTCATCCGTTCATCCCGACGATTCATTTCGTTCATTCATTTTGTTCACACATTTTGACGAATCATCCATTTCGTTCATATCAGCAACTTGTCATCTTTGATTAAGTTGTCTACTGAAATAATGATATTCAACAAATTATATTCTGCCATGTCCACATTACCTCTGAGCAGATATAATTGAATATAATTATTTTCTAAAAATCAAGAAATATATCATGTCTTGTACCTCTGAATATATTTTCTATCGCTATTATTTATATCTGAATAAGATATACAATAAATAATAGAGCTAAAAAGAAAATGTTTTTTATTTATTGATCAAAATTGAAAGACATTACAAAATTATATGTCACCAAAAATTGAAGATACAAAAAGTCTTTCTCATTCCGCTGGCGGGGTCATCAAGTTAGTCATCTGCTACTTTAAAGTTTGCAGTCGCTCCTCACGAGAGTCCATTACTCGCTTCCTAGCTTCCTCCATCCCAGACTTATCGTTGAAAGACGACATGGTTACTATTTTACGAGAGATTTCAACCTGATGAGTTGCGATATACTCATCTCTTTCCTGAGTCAGAGCGTCCAGTTGTTGAACTGCAGCCTGGTATTGTGTGGCCTCATCCTCCAGAGCAAGCTGAACAAGTCTCAGCTCTTCTTGAAGACGGGCAGATTCTGCTTGCAGCCCAGCAAATTTACTCTCCTTCTCTTCAGCAACAGATGCTATTGTTTCCACTTGGGAATTATATTCAGCAGACTTAGTAGAGAAAGTGTCCAAGAGAACTTGGAGATCAACCTTTGCAACTGCAACCTCTTGTGACATCTTCTCAAATTCAGCCTATACCTAGGGCTCCATCTCCCCTCTATTAAGCTCTTTGTAGATTTTAACCGATGCCTCCAGCTCATCTAGTACATGTCCAAGAAAAACAGCTTGAGCTTCGTCGCCTTGACTGCGGATGGCATTGATCAGATAGGAGGTTGGACCTCCAACTGAAGAGAAACCAGCATCTTCTTTCTCTATCACCCTATCTACTAAGGGTCCCAACGAATTAAAGAAAAGGTTGGTGAAGGAGCTAATGATAAATCGGTTAGTAGCCAGAGCACCAGGAGTAGCAGCTACTCCCATAGACGTCGAAGCAGCAGCAGGTGTCTTTGCAGATAGATGTTCAGCTTCTTCCATTTGAGTGGAGGGCTCTGTAGACAATGGAGCCATGTTAGAGCTGGCTGCCCCTCCCAGATGTTCTTCTGCAAAATCAAATGAACTTTATCATTTTGTTGTCATTTGCAGCTAATCGAAAAGGATCAAAAGTAAAGGCAATCTTACAATGGCTTGCCCCAGTGACAAGTCTGTCATCTGTTGGCACTGGTTCCAATCTAGCAGAAGTAGTCTCAGACATTACTACCTGGCTACTACCTGCCTCAGAGCCACCCGAAAAATGTTGGCTACCACTTGTTATAGCCGTTATTGGCATTATGTCTGTGCATGCGGGAGGAATTGGGGATGATTCGATTTCTGTATAGATAAAAAAATAGAGATGTCAGTCAGTTAATCTGTGAAAAGAAGGTTGATAAAATTATTTAATACCTTTGGGATTAACAGTAGTGGTTTTCTCAGGTTCTACTTCTTCACCCGCATTCTTTTCTGGAGACACATGCACCTCAACATCCTCTTCAAGATTTAGCGTGTCATCAATAGCTTTTGGGAATACATGGACATTAGCGTCCTCTTCTGGATTTAAAGTATCATCAACAGCTTCTGTTGATGTATCTTCACTGTCCTCTGGCGCTTCTTTGCTGTCAGTTACGATGATCGGATCTACATCATCCTGCAGGCCGAAGTCGCAATCATTCAATGCATCGATCATTAAACGATCTTCTTCTTCACGGAGTGTTCCTGGTGTAGCAGGAAGCTGTGTGGTTTCTACTACGAGTGAAGGAGATCGCAAAACTTCATCCTCTCTCTCCACAATATCTTCCCTGGGCTCTACATCCTCATCCTTCTGTTCTGGACTAAGAGTTTCCAGCCTGGGTTCAGGGGCAGGAGTAGGAGATGACATTGTAACTCCGACAATAGCACTAGCTACGACCGATGACATAGGTCGAGGAGTGACTACCTTCTTTCTCCGGAAGACTATCTTCTTTCTATGTAGAGGTCTCTCTGGACTCTCTATATCTATAACATTATCTTGTCTTTGGATAGAGGTCGGGGTTGCCGCATCTTCTCTTTGAGTTGATTCGGCCTGCTGCCGAGATTGTGATCGGGTCGTGACCCTTTCTGATGGTTCCAAGACAAGTTTCTTCTTCGCAACTGGAGAAGAAGGTTCTTCTCTCCTTCTCTTCCTCTCCTTGGCGGAAGATTTGATAACTTTCAAAGAGATGCGCAATGGTTCGTTGACTTCTTCCGGGAAGTTGGCTTCCCTTGAAGCTTCCAACGGCGCATCGGCCGGTTCACGCTCTTCTTCGTTGCCAGGAGCCACCATAACAGTTGTTCCCTTCTTTAATCTGGTCGCTGTCGCGAAGCTATCGGCAAGACTAAAATTCTCAGCAAAGGTGTTCGCCGATGTGTAGAAGATTGAATATGTGTACAGCATCCGTGGGCCATGGTTTCTCTTCGTCGGCATTGAGAACATTGTTCTTGTGTCTCGAGCGTTATAATAAGCCCAAGCCCGGGCGCCATCGATCAAATAACCTTGTCCTTGCAGACACGTTATGGCGTTACCTACGTGGAACTAGTCATAGCCGAATTGGCACACAAAACAGCTGGGAAGATAGGGTTCCAAGTAACATTCATCTTCAAATCTATAAACCAAGTATGACGTCCTAATTGTCCTCAGCCAATCAAATGCTGCACGACCCAAAGGCTGCCTCCCAAGATCAACCAGATTTGTAGACATATGTTCATAGCCAGTTGGAGAGGGAACACAATAGAAATTCCACCCTTTCTCGAGATTCAAAGCTCGTCTGCAATCTCTTAGGCTGGTATATATCTATTTGCTTCTGGAGAATCTCCTTAAGAAGCTGCCGCCTATCGCTCCCATGTCAGGATTCATCAATGTAGGATGGTACAGAAGCAACCATCCGAACAAATAAGTGTAGGGAAGCTCCAGCCGAGGGAAGTTCCCTTTCTCTCCTTTCCCCTTGAGCATTGAATCAACAAAAAGACGAAGACCCGCGCTCACTCTGCAGGTCATCGCCGATAGCAGATCCATCCGATAGCCAAAGACTAAACGGACGACAGCAAAGAGCACGCCGCGATGGAAGCGATCTACGGCACTCGCTCCTGGGACGACGAATTGTCGGAGCTAGTAGGTGAGGAAACCCGCCAGCTGGGCTTCCTTTGACATAGGCCTATAGCCCATTCTCATGAAACTTTCAATAATATCTCCTGTCTTGAAATGAGGATATTGAAGTTCATCGTCAACCTTGATGTCCATTTCCTTGTTTTCCTCCATCAATCCTATCACCTCATTATGGCTGAGTGGTTTAAAGAAAGTAGGGTTGCACGTATCGTGCTTCTTAGTCTTCTTCTCCATGATGTGGTTAAGGAAGAGATAGGGCAACCACTTTGACGAGTAGCAAGTGCCAGAGGAACCACTCTTGTAATACATGGAGCAAATCTTATAGTGGCACAGCAGTTCTTCAAAAATGGCCACCATATCAGCGTTCTCCCGACGAAGTCGGTCCAACTCGTCATTGATTGGAACAAATTCTTCATAGGGGAAGTCTCCCATTGGTAAGCTCGAGATATACTTCATCTCATGAAGAGCTAGTCCAATCTCTCCACAGGGTGTCATAAAAGTCCCTGTCCTAAAGTTGTACCTCTCCGCCAATACGAGAAACAGATGAGGGTTGGGGTAGAATCCGTATACGGTAGAGTATACTGCCTGGTACAGTTCAATCTCTTTGAGCTTCTCTTCGAACTGAACCAATATCCAATTGGCTATGCAGTTCCATCTTTTGTTATCTGGGTTCACCAGACCTGTCAATCGGATGTCCTGATCCAGATATCGTCCCTCAACCTTCGCAAATTCATTTGCAAAGATCGATGTTCTAACTGGCAGCAGCAGGAAGGAGTTCTCCGGTGGAATGCAGCCGTGCTTCAATCCTCTGAGCAAGGAGCTGTGACGCTCAGAGGAGCTATAGAACATATCCTTGTTATTCGGTCCTTTTTTCACACAAATATTTCCCGTTCTTGCTTGCTGGAGAGGAGTAATATCCCAGTCCATCCTCCTGGGATAACTCGCATGAGCATAGCGAGATAAGGGGATGCATCTGCAAATGTCTGGTAACAATATCTTTTCTCGCCTCACTGAAAGAGTCTTTGTTCAATTCGAGACCTTGGCTGAGAACTCTTATCAAGAGCTTCACTGAACAGAAATAGAGGCTTCTTATGAGTAACGGCATTAGCAGTTTTCAAAGGCTGCCCGTTCATCAGACTTAGCAATGTCTCATTATCCTGTGCTGTTAGAATGGCCTGTCGGAAAGATGGCAGGGCATACTGAGGAAATATCACATGGGACAGATCCTCCTTAAATTCCGGCTCAACTAAATTCCCTGCAAAGACTTTATAATTCGGGTCCTCCCTGAGGTTGACTGCATCAAACAAAGAGACAGAATTCAGTACATATAAAATCAAAGAGTCTGTTCAAAAATCAGCAAATTGCACAAGAGTCAGATTGCGCTATATATATAGCATCAGATTACGCTAATGCAGTCCACATGTGCAAAGTATCCAGCTGCGTCAACTCATCCACTTGCGCAAGCCATCAGATTGCGCTGAACAACTTGCGCAAAGCATCAGTTTGTGCTGGACAGTCTTGCGCAAATCAGCAGATTGTGCTGAACATTTGCCAGCACTTTCCACCGATTGTACAAGAAAATAGTTTTCATAAAAATAAAAACTATTGAGTTTATGCAACTAAAACCCTAAACAGGGTGGCGCAATACAACCAAATCTCTAAAAAGAGAAAGGTTCGAAGGTTCGACAATGTCAAAGAACCCTAAAAAGGGTTTTTGATCGAGTTCACTACCTTGCAGTACGGGATGACCGATTTCGTGACGAGAAATACGAGGCGTAGCCCGAGTCGAAGACTCAGCGGGGGCTTTGCCCTTCTCGGCGGCGGAGCGTTTCGGAGCCATTGGTGTCGACGGAGAAGACGGAGAAGGGTCGAAGTTGGCTCAGGAGTTTTCTCTTTCAAACGTTTGGAAACAAGTAAAGAATAACATAAAGAAGAATGAGAACTATTTATAGTTTTTTGAAAGTAACAGACGCCTCAGATTACGCCGAAGAAATAGGAACTAATTCCTCCAATTACGCAGACAAGGCATTACTTGCGCAACTTGATTTTAAAATCAAAATTCAAAGTATTTCGAAACTTTGAATACTTTCAAATTTTGAAAACTTTGAAGGGGGTCTTGTAGGTCCTAAAAATCAAGTTGCACCCATCAAAAAAGTCATAAAAATCAAATTGTGCATCCTTCAAGTGAACTACACAGGAAACAGATTGCACAACAACTCAACTGCGCAAGATGAATTGCATACACATCCAAGCGCGTAAGCTGACGTGGCCTCGTCATCATTATCTGACAGAAAATCAGATCTTCTGACAGCTGACAGCCCAAAGAACGAAGAAACTGTTCGTTTCTCGTACAGCACAGCGCTCGAGGACAGCTGTATATACAGCGCAAGCTACCAGCCCAATCGAAGCACAATCTGCCAGACTCTCGGCAGTACAATTCAATCTAGCGCTGTCTGAAGCCAGCACAGTTCATGTGGCACACTCCATCAAGACAACTGACGATTTACACATGGCCTACATGCCATCAATTACTCACCATGTGGCAACCGTCTGTACACGACCAAGCGCATTTCAATCAAACAATGCCATGCGTCACATACAGGTGGTCCACGATCGAGTAACTGCCAGCGCAGTTCGCTGTTTGCGCAGTCCAATGTCTGCGCAATCCATCCTGCACAATTTAGAATAACTAATAGTTATTTCCAGAACTCTATAAATAGAGTTTCAAGTCTTCATTATCTAGCCAAGATCATCCCAGATCAGATCAGAATCATCACCAGAGATCAGGAGTTCTTGCCAAAGTGCTGCTGCATTCTTCAGAGGCTACCGTCTTTAAAGTTCACATCGTCCAAGGGATAAAGCAATTGTCATTCAAATTAGATTTCTATAGTTGTACTTTCCTAAAATTCTTGTAATCTTCTTACAAAGTTTATGAAATAAATATCAACTTTTTGTTTTTTTGCAAACAAAAGCCCTGCAGACTTATCCATGTTATCCAGATACAAGTTGAGAGAGTTGTATTAGGTGACTTTGGGGTGCAACACATGACAGTGTGCTGGAAATACGCCCTACTCGTCGGTAGGCTATGTAGTGCCCCGCTTCCGATAGGCGACGGACTCCGTAAAATGCTTGCGTTGAGTCAGATCGGTCGAGAACTTAGATGGCCATCTGACTTGATCGCTGAGCTTGGTAAACGATAACACCTTGCGGCATCGATCAAATCGATTTGGACGAATGTTACGAGAATTGATCCAATTAATGGAACGGCTTCTGTTGGAATAAATCCTAGATGCAGCAGGCTGCGTCTCGGCGAGTGAGATCTATATAAGAGTCCCTTCGACGAGACCGTACTGCTGTATAGTTTTTTTGAAGCTTTTGCCGCTTGATTTTGATGAATGTATTTTCGTGCCATTTTTTGAATGCATTCTACGAATTTCGAAACGAAGGATTAAAGAAGGAATTCTGACTAAGTATTTGTGTCATTGCAGAAGCTCGTGTAAATAAAGCTTGAACGTTGCGAAGCGCTTCGATGGTCGGCACGATCAAAATACTTGGTGGGTGATTCGACCCCTTCTTTTCTACTATGTCCCCTAAAAAAAATTTCTTTGCCTCGAACTTATTCAAATCGACGATGCTAACTTAAATGCATGTTAATCCACTAAGATCAAGAACTCGAGAAAAATGTATCGATTTAGAGTAATCTACTCTAAAAATATAAGTTTCGCACCAAAACGAGAAAGTTTAAGGTTCTAGTAAAAAGATAGACTATTTTACGTGCTGCAAAATAATATAAAACGTCGATTGTGGCTTATGATACCTCAGGCAATTTGGTGCCTACGGGACGCTAAACCAGAAGTACAGCTTTGGGAAAAATAAATTATTGTATGAGTTGGGAGAAATGATAATGCCGTTCAATATTGTCTGCGCTATACAAATCAGTTTGCATATATTAAACTGTTCACACATTGGCATGGTCGTGGACAGCTTGTACACAAGTTTGATTTTCCTCGAATCGATATCCGGGGCATCGATATCGAATCGACCTAGGAAGAATGAATAATCGTGCTTCGGCACTGATGCATTGCGGGACCGTCAGTCAGGCTTGCAACCTAGACTAAATGGGCCGAAATGTCGTTGAGATAGTCCCAAGTGGTGTGTAACACCAGTGACTGCACTTATAGGATAGTAGGATGCTCACCTATTGTCTTATACAGGTAGTAAATATTATTGTTATTTTTATGCAGGGACGAGCACGG
Source organism: Iris pallida (assembly GCA_029216955.1). Classification (NCBI taxonomy): domain Eukaryota; kingdom Viridiplantae; phylum Streptophyta; class Magnoliopsida; order Asparagales; family Iridaceae; genus Iris; species Iris pallida. The sequence continues at coordinate 2,834,806 of JANAVB010041220.1, read as the reverse complement.
CTGTTGTAAGAATTATGATAAATTGTTATGTTTTGCTGCATGCTTTATTACTTTAAAGATGGCTATCGATATGAACTGAATTCATTTAGTTCTAAATAGAAAGAAAACTCTAAAGTATGTCTACCTTAACAACAAGAGTCGGTTTAGACGAGTGGGTTCATCTCGTCTACTTAGCAAGTGTGCTAACCCCTCCCCAACTCTCCAGGTGCTGCGGGAGCGCTAAACTGAAGCTGAAGTAGGGAGAGGCATTTTGAAGCTCTTCCTATTCTGAAGCATTTTGAAGCCAATTCATCGAAGGCTTATGTATAAAGGGGCGAATATATAGAACGATAAGTATTAGTTCAGGCAGCTTGTCAAGTATAATTCTTTTGTTTCAATCAATATAGCTACAACGACATCCATATAATTACGACTTGTACTTCGTTGCAAGCTATAAATGAAAAACATATTTCTATCTTCCTAAACTGCGTGTTTAATTCTGATGTGATTCGTGAAGTTTCAACTTGGTGTTTCAATCTAATGATCAAACGTAACGTTCTTGCCTTGTACAAGTCCAATTCCAGACTCGTACGATATTACGCCTTAGCGAGAACGATCGATTCGGCATAATACTTCCGGGGACGAACGATTTGTCGATTCGGGGTGTGACAGGCTACAAGTCCAATTAAAGTTCCCCGATAATAGAATTGCCTGTAGCTGGAAAATCTCTTTATGATCTACTTGATCATTCTAGTCATTACCTTAGTTAGATTCAGTATGAATTCCTGACCATAGTAATCAGGAATCCATGTCCTAGGTATGATATAAGATGAGACATGTGGCTTGTACAGGCACAACCATCTACAATGTCAAGATATGAGTAACTTAGCAAGTTGAGATAGCTGTCGCAACAGCATTCAAGATTATCATGTCATGTTAGGTTCCCTTTACCCGGCGTGTAGGAAATTATCAAGTCATAGTCCTTGATCAATTCTAACCAACGCCGCTGCCTCAAATTCAATTCCTTCTGGGTAAATATGTACTTCAGGCTTTTGTGATCCGTGAAGATCTTGCAAGACACACCATAAGAGATAGTGCCGCCATAATTTTAATGCGAACACAATCGCCGCCAGATCTAAGTTATGAGTTGGGTAATTCTTATCATGTTGTTTGAGTTGTCTCGACGCATATGATATTGTCTTCCCACGTTGCATGAGAACATATCCCAAATCAAGTCCCAATGCGTCACCATAGATCTGAAATCCTCCAGAGCCTTCTGGAAGTGCTAAAATTGGAGCCGTGATGAACTGCTGCTTGAGTTCCTGAAAACTACTCTCACAGTTGTCGTTCTACTTAAATACGACTCCCTTCTGAGTGAGGCGAGTCAAAGGCGAAGCGATTCTTGAAAAGTCTTTCACAAACCTACGGTAGTACCCGGCTAAACCAAGAAAACTCCGTATCTCACTAGCTGATGCAGGCTGTTTCCAGTCTATAACTGCCTCAATCTTCTTTGGGTCAATGGCAACGCCATCTGCCGAGACAACATGCCCTAGGAATGACACGATGTTCATCCAAAATTCGTATTTGCTTAGTTTTGCATACAACTGATTGTCTCATAGCGTCTGAAGTACTTCTCTCAAGTGTCCGACATGAGTCTCTCTGTCCTTTGAGTAGATCAGGATGTCATCGATGAATACAACAATAAACTTTTCTAAGAACGGTCGAAACACTCTATTCATTAGATCCATAAAGGCTGCTAGAGCATTAGTCAAACCGAATGGCATGACTAAAAACTTATAGTATCCGTATCTCGTACGGAATGGTGACTTAGGGACGTCTTCGGGTCTGATCTTCAACTGGTGGTATCCTGAACGAAGATCGATTTTAGAGAACACGGTCGCCCCTTGTAGTTGATCGAACAGATCAACTATCCTTGTCAAGGGATACTTGTTACGGATGGTTGCCTTATTCAGTTCTTTGTAATCGATGCACAGCCGCATCGCCCATCCTTCTACTTTACAAACAGTACTGGAGCTCTCCATGGAGATACACTTGGGTGAATGTATCCCTGGTCTAGCAATTCTTGTAGTTGTACCTTTAGTTCCTTTAATTCTGCCGGAGCCATCCTATATGGCGCCTTTGATATCGGGTGAGTACCTGGGAATGTAACAATTGTGAATTTAATTTCTCTATTCGATTGTTGCATGACAGGCGTTGAGCTAGTCCATTCCCCAGATGATATCATACTCTTTGATGTCGAGTACAATTGCGTCCAGAGATAAAGTCTTGCCTCCAATTTTAATGTAACCGCCCCTGCAAATCAAAGTTGCAGGCATATCTACTCCCGAAGGAGTGCTAACACACAAAGCTGTCTTTAGTAGAGTCATACAAAATTTATTTTTCGTTGTAAAATCAGACGAGATAAAGCAATGAGTAGCACCAGAATCAAAAAGTACTCTTGCAGGTGTGCCTTTGTACAACAACATACCTGTCATTACATTCTCTACGATCTGGGCCTCTGCCTGAGTCAAGGCGTAAATCCTTGCTTGCGCACCTTGTTGTTGATTCGGTGCATTCCCAGTTGGTGCTGGTAAGACTGGTAGCGCTTGGCCACGATTTTGATTGTTATATTGGCCCCGGTTCTGATTGTTGTTATGTCCACGATATTGATTGTTGTTATGTCCACGAGGAGGATACTGATTGCCTTCCCTACCTTTGCATTCCCATGCTTTGAGGTTTACATCCCCACACACCCAACACGGCAATCTTCAGCCCGGTGTCCCACTTGATGATATTTGTTACAATGAGGCAACTGTTGTTGATGCCCTCTGTTGTCACCTGCATTATGACGCTTAGGTGCGTTATTTCTTTCTGTAGACCAAGGTCGTTTTTGATTATTGTTGCCTTGGTTGCTCTGCGTTATCCCACGACTAGCTGGTGGATGGAATCTCTCTATCTCGAGAGCAGTTTCGTACGCCTCCCTGTAAGACGTACACTTCCGACTTAGCACATCGTGCTGCAGGCCCTCATTCAAGCCTTGCATGAATCTTCCTCGCTTTGCGTCATCATTCAGGGCCATGTATCCAGTGAATACAACTCTCTTCAAAAATTTAGTTTTATAGTCGTCTACTGACATACTGCCCTGTTGGAGTTCTACGAACTCTTTCTCCTTCTGTTGACGGACAGCTGGTGGAATGAATTGTGCAATGAAAGCCAGCTTGAAGGTCTCCTAAGATATCTTCGTATCCGGACTATTATCGTAAAGTGCCTGTCTTTGCGAAGTCCACCATTCCTGGGCCTTGAGAAAAAGTTGTACAACGGTATACTCCACTCTCTTGTTGCCCTGTATATCCAACATTCGAAAGTAGCCCTCAAGTGTGATCAAGAAGCCCATCACTTCATCTGGCTCCGCTCTCCCATTAAACTCAGGCGGGTTACAGCTCTTGAATTCGGAGAACTTGAAGCTCGTTCTCTTCCGTGTCGGTATTTCAGGTTTCTCTGTCGGCACTTCTACGGTCTCGGTTGCTGCGGCTTTTGCAGAAACATTGGAATCGGCCGTCATCTTGGTGACAATCTGAGATAGATTATCCACTTGCTTTTGTTGAGTATCTAGCTGCTCCGGAAACTGATATTGAAGCTGCTCTTGAAGCACGCGATGTTGAGCTTCGCTCTGCTTCCTCTGAGCCTCCAATTGTTTAATCAATTTCTCCATTGGGTCAGATGATGAATTCATCTTT
>JANAVB010041220.1:2763590-2826090 GCA_029216955.1 Iris pallida | reverse complement strand
TGATGTGGATTTTATGGCTTATCAGTTGATGACAGATTTGTTGGATCTGCGTGCAACCTCCAAGCAAGTATACCTTGCCTTCCTCTACATTTTTACTTACATGCAGTTCCATTCATTTTACTGTCTTGGATCATATATGGACACGTGCTTTCATGTTATTTTCTGTGGAGTTATTTTTATTGTTTATAGCCATGTTCATGTTTTGGTCTTGTATTTCACATTTGGAGTTTCTCGTCAGTACCTTGCTTGAGTCGTATCATAGAACGAGTGCATGTAGTGAACTGCCATAGCCTTGATTATCGTTGTACACAACCAGAGAGTCCACACTCGGAACGAGGGTTGTTTGGTGCACCAGAGAGTCCACACTCGGGACGAGGGTGTTTGTCGTGATCATTGGCACCATAGAGTCCACACTCGGGACGAGGGTTGACCAATTACACCAGAGAGTCCACGCACGGGACGAGGGTGTCTTGTCGTAAGCTAACCAGAGAGCCCACACTCGGAACGAGGGTTAGTGCTTAGTTCAAACCAGAGAGTCCATACTCGGGACGAGGGTTTGGTTCTTCTATTGATCTCGTGTTTCGTTCATTCGGCAGTTCATTTATGCATAGTTGTTCTAGTGTTCGTATTCGTGTTCGTGTTCGTATTCTTGTTCGTGTTCGTATTCGTGTTCGTATTCGTATTTGTGTTTGTGTTCGTGTTCGTGTTCGTGTTCGTGGTCATTTGTTGTGTTCCTGTTTTCCTGTTTTTCCTCTTGGCATGATAAAACTGTTAGATAGGCATGTATATTATGTATCTTGCTATGTCCTCTGAGGACCTGATGATCTTTTCAGGTTTAGCGATTGCATGGAGTTAGCTAGTGGTTCTGGATGACAGAGGTATGATACGCTTGCGGGATTCAGGTATCATTATCGTATTTTATTATCCGCTCGTGCTTTCTTACTTTATCTTGTTTCCTGATTCAGTTTAGACTCTTGTTACTTTCGTTAGAGTCTTATCGGACGTATATGCTAGTGGGCTGCAGACCACGACCCATAGTGTTCATTCATGTTTTATATTCTTATTGTGGATTGAGATATAGATTTGTTTGCCATAATTTGGCAGTATACCATAGCCTTGACATCGTTTACGTATTCGAGTCGGGCTGGAGTCCGTTCGATACATAGCTGGCTTGCTCACGAGCTTGTGTCCGAAAACTGGGTGCGGGTCGTGACAATATATATATATATAAATATATATATATATATATATATATATATATATATGTGTGTGTGAGTGTGTGTGTGTGTATAAGTATGTACGTATATATATAAATATATATACAGATATGTATATATATACACTTAGTTTTTGGGTAAAGAAAGGAAAAGAAAAGAAAAAAAATATAAAAACCTTTCCCAAAGGCCAGCAACTTAGCCAGCCCGACCAGGCCCAAGCCTAGGTCGGGACTGCTCAACCAAAAACCCTGTTCGGATATTTCGCACGCATGTTTATATATCGAGAGAGAGAGAGAAGGAAAGGAAACCCTACCACAACCAAACCCCTCCCCATCTCAGCGTCGTCCTAGACGCAGCGCCACCGTGCGCCATTCCTGCATGGCCGTCGGCCGGCGACAAGGTCGCGCACGTGCACAGGCGCAGGCGAGCATCAGCGGGGTGCAGTAGCAGCGACTCAACTTCGCGGTAAGATTCCTCTCTCGATACTCTATTATTTCACGACCCGTAAACTGGTTTTGAAATCCAATATAACCGCCTAGAAACGTCAGTAATTGGATTTGTATAGGTTGCACAACTAGTCCACGAGATCAACCCGAAGTCGGTCAAAAACCTGTAGAACAGAGTATGAATGAACTGACCTGAGACTGTTTGGAAGGCACATAATCGTCGATTCCTCGACGGTCTAGGAAATCTAATTGAACAGCCTTCTAGACAATCTAATCAGGATCAAATCCCATTAAATAGATTATTTTGTTATGTATTATATTTAGATTAAAATAGATCCAAAAATCAAAGAAAAACAGTTTTCGAAAATATAAAATTTTAGGAAAAACCCCGATATCACGTGCGTCCTACAAATTCAGGCGGCGTGGCCACGAACAGAACGCATCGAAAGATGCATAATGGCTTCGTGGACGTGTGGGCTTTGACGGAATTCAAATTAGCTGCGTGTGCGTGACGAATTTGATACGTATCCGTCAAAATTTATCGTATCGGCCTCTGTGCAAACTTCTTAATTACTTTATGCACGTTCGACGAATCGAGATGAAACTTGCGCCAACAGGACCGTATCATTTTTTTGGTCATGTATACCAAGTTTGGTCCGATTCTGAGACAGTTGACCGGATCGTCGTTTGGCGGGCCCCACGATCCGACTCAACGGGCGATTTTGTGCACGGCTCGCCGGAATCGAACTTTAGACATACGGTTGTGTTCGTATTGGAAAATCGGACATGTAGACATATAGTTTGACGACTTTAGAGATCATAGACTTTGGCACGCTTTTTGGTGCAAGGCGGGTCCAACGACGGATACTATTTTGATCCGAAATTACCGTTTTACCTCTGTGTCCAGAATTGGACTTAAGGACGGGCAATTCTAGCTAATTTGACTGTTCTGAGAACGTTGGTAATGTCTATTTCAACATCAGAGACTTTTTGCATGTGTTGACTTTAGTGACTCGTCTGGGTGGTTGTACTATCGGTTTCATCAGCAAAGGATCTCAGGCAAGTGCACTTTTTGATTGCTTTCGATTCATAGTAGTCTTTTTATTTCATATTTATACATATGTCTTGCTGCTTGTTGACACGCTCGTCACACGGAGATTAGTATCATGGATTTATTATATATTCTTGACTGTCATTTTCATGATTACCATGCTTGCGACCTGATTCCATGAGTACTAGCTGGGCGGAGAAATATGTTAGTAGACGTATGAACTACCCCTTACCCTTCCCCATGATGTCTATTTATAAATAATAGCAGCTGCACACGACACATGCAGGGTGCCAGATATACCCCCTAGCCATTCACATGTCGAAACTGATATTTCAAAACACATAGATAGTTGTCTTTTATTTGTTTTTTTTCTTGTTTCTTCACCGCTTGCCATGACATCAGTTACTTCTATTTTTCATGTGTTAACATCCGGAGACATTTTGTATGTGTTGACTTTAGTGACTCATCTGGGTGGTTATACTATCGGTTTCATCAGCAAAGGACCTCAGACAAGTACACTTTTTGATTGCTTTTGATTCATAGTAGTCTTTTCATTTCATGTTTATACATATGTCTTGCTGTTTGTTGACACGCTCGTCACACGGAGATTAGTATCATGGATTTATTATACATTCTTGACTGTTATTTTCATGATTACCATGCTTGCGACCTGATTCCATAAGTACTAGCTGGGCGAGGAAATATCTTAGTAGACGTGTGAACTACCCCTTACCCATCCCTATGATGTCTATTCGTGAATAATAGCAGCTGCATACGACAAGTGCAGGGTGCCGGATTTACCTCCTAGCAGTTCACATGTCGAAACTGATATTTCAAAACACATAGATAGTTGTCTTTTATTTGTTTTCCTTGTTTCTTCACCGCTTGCCATGACATCAGTTACTTCTATTTTCTACTTTTCCATATGTTATTTTTATGTCTTGTGAATTCTATTATGTTTTCGATTTATCGTCGGTTTGTGTGCTTGTTCCATTCCTTACTGGAAACCAACATTTTTCAGGTTTAGCCGCGATCACTCTTAGCACTGGAAAGGCATGGGTATGCTGAGGTCAACCTAGATAGTTGAATTAGCTGTCTTTTCTATTTTTGAGAAATTGTATTTTCTAGCAAATGTGAAGTTGTGAAACCTTGTAATTTGTAAACTTGATTTAATAATGTGAATAAGCAATAAATGTATATTTTGTGATTTTGAACATCTTGGCCGTGACAGCGTTCTACCACCGACTCTGCGGTGTAGGTTGGCTTGGACACGTCTCGTATCCAAAAAGCGGGTACGGGTCGTGATACTAGTACCTGTGGAGGAGGGTTTAGCACATTATAACAATGCGCTGGTGAGCCCCGTTGGCCCACTCAGCTAAACCAATATTTTATTAATGACAAGCATTTAAATCATGAGCTTATTAGGGACTAGCAATTCACAGTGATTCATAATTGAGGCAACATAGTATTCTATGTAACAACTGTTTATTTTTACCGTTGGCTGAATCCCGCTTTCCTGCATAAGATACAGGATAATAATAATAATACTTACCGTCCCTGCATAAAATGATCATTAGCACGCATCCTGACTACATAGCCACTGGTGTTGTTAAACCATATTGACTTGCCATATGGACTTCAAGGGTATGCGACGCACTATTCCTTCCGATTGTAAGTCCGAATGAATGTTCCGATACCAATCGTGCCACCAAAGCACGCTATATTTCTTCCTAGGCCGAATCGGTCCTGGCGCCCCGGTACCGTTCGAGGAAACAATACCTTGTATACAAGTTGTCCATGACTATGCGAATGCGTGTCTGACTTAATAAGCATAGTGTGCATGGTATAATATTAAAGATGAAAAGACAACATGTTTATTCTTAGCATTTCATATCTCATCATCATAGGCATCAATTTATCTCATTTCAATGTTCGAGGGACAAGCACAATCTCAATGTTGTTAACAGTGTAATCGATTTATTCAATGTTCAATGTCTAACTTCTTAGTGGTATTGACTTGTGGCATTAGCAACTTGATATCGATCAACGAATATTGCAAGAAAATTATTTAGTTGGTATGAAGGAATAACGAGAGGGATAATACCACCACAGACATCCACACTTACCAAATTAGAGAATCGTAGAGAGAGAGGAACACTTGCGCACTTAGCCATTCGTCACGCGTCAGTCTGTAATGGCACCAAAAGTTTGGTTAATACTCCGTCTCGTTATGTTCTATTCTCTCAGAATTCTCAAGACTGAATGCTATAAAAATCGATAAAAACGGGCAAGAATCAAATCATCAAAAATCATTCAGAAAAACATCCATCAAAACCAAGCAACAAAACCAGCAGCAAAACATCCAGAGAAAACTATTGGACGCATTTCAAGAGAAATCATTCCAATAGTTGGAAAGGTTCTTATGCACTTGTCCGTGATCGATTCGGTGCCGACGGTAAGTTTTTCCAATACTCGGTTCCGACCGAGTTAACCAAGCCACAAGCCTTACATAGTGAACCGCTAGGAGCGGGGCACTACATAGATCACATAACCAAATAAATACTCCTCCTGCCCTAATCAATACACAAGGATCTATCCAAGTTATGTTATTGCACATGAAAGTGTTGTGACTCACATGGATAGCTAGTCCACATGAGTATCACTGGTTTATACATGAAGGCTCACATGATCATGAGTGTACATGAATATCACATGAGTATACATGAATAAATACGAATACAAGGAGCAGACGATGCACATGATAAAGTACATGAGCACAATATATCCGATGTATTTGAGGGGATAATATCGCATGAAGAGATCCATATAGTACTAATCCGTGATAACATCATGACAGCATCAAGTAAACTAGTCTATAACAAGTGAATATGTCCAAACAAGTATGAAACGGTCAGAGAATGCTCGTCTGGTAATCCAAGCTGCTGATGAAGAAGTGTAACTGAACTGGAGTAATGTAATCCTATTTAAAATAATCATAAGTCACAAAATGGTTTAAAATATCATAAGAAAGGTCTACAATGCACTTCTACATGATTCTAGATCCTTTTAGGTCAAAGTCAACCCTTGGTCAACTCTGGTCAAACTTGGTCAACTCTGGTCAAACCTGGTCAACTATAAGTCAACTAGTCCGTTTACTAATTTTTAGGTCAAACACAAGTTATCGAGTCATTTTAAGCTCGTTTGAGTCGATTTGGATCAAGTTTGACCCAAAGTTGTCTTTTGTCAACTTGGTCAACTTGCCAGTCAACTCGACTAATCTCGGCTCATTGGGCCAATCCTAAATTGTCCCAATACTCCTTAGGTTACTCTCAAAGCAAGCACTTATATATATATATATATATATATATATATATATATATATATATATATATATATATATATATATATTCTCGTTTGAGTCGATTTGGATCAAGTTTGACCCAAAGTTGTCTTTTGTCAACTTGTCAGTCAACTCGACTAATCTAGGCTCATTAGGCCAATCCTAAATTGTCCCAATACTCCTTAGGTTACACTCAAAGCAAACACTTATATATATATATATATATATATATATATATATATATATATATATATATATATATATATATATATATATATATATACTTACACATAAAGAGAAAAAAGGATATATATACATATATGGTAGAAATATTTGGATGTAAATCTAGAGACTACTACCCACAAGTCCAGAATCTAATTATTATGATATAAACTCAGAAATTATCACTAAAATATCATAAAATCAAAATATGACAAATCAACTCAATAATATATATGTCAAAATTACCCGAAACGCAACTCGAGACCCAAATCGCAATATACACAATTAGAACCCGCAAAAAATGGCAAACACGAAGGTATCTATGTGTGTGACCTGCTCGGGTACTCATGGGGTCGAACCTATATCCGTATCGTGTCCACGGAGTGCGTATCGGAAAACCGAAATACGTGTGTCGGAACGTGTACGTGCACGTGCGTTTCGCCCGATTGGCCATCGCACGTAACGCGAGAAGCCTCATGCTCGTGCACGTAGCTAGGTAGGGTCCCGGGCTTGGTCTAGGATACAATGACACTACACCACGTCGTGTCTACGTGACACAGGACATGCGGATCCCGTGCAGCCTGTGCACGCGCGCGCGTGCGTGCCTGTGGGCGCGTATCGAGCCACGTGGCTCGCAACACAAGCCACAACGTGACTCGGAATCGAGTCCCTGGGTAGCCTAGGTATAGGGCTTCGTGCTCGTGCTCCTGGAACGGGTCCTCGATGCGTCATGTTCGCGTACGAAGGACGTGTCAGCGACAATTTTCAGCCGCGTGCACAGTACGGGCTGAACCGTACGCGTTGGATTTCTCCGTGCACGCTTCACAAAATAACGTGAAATTTTAGCAGCACGTGGGCAGAGGTTGCCCCCATGCATCCATAAATTTTCATGTGAAATGGAGCCCTGTGCGTCGAGTTATGACGCACAGACAGCAGGGCATGCACGGGGCTATGTTCGGGCCTCGTGCACGCGTGTCCGTGTTCGATTCGGACACTGAAATCGTGTTGTATCAAGATCCGTCTTCATGAAAGTTATTACAAATCATAATAGGAGTAAATTCGTGAAAACAGAATCGAAAAATACCAACTTTCAGTTCTAAGTGGCATTTCGTCGAACACGTGTTCCATAGGACCGACACGTGTCCGATACGGCTATCAAACGAAATCACAAACCTACCAAACTTCATGCATAGGTCGAGGGTACCTATATAGATGCGTCTACGAAAAAACCCTGAATTAACAAGTGTTTAGAGAGATTTACCTATTGAGTGTCAAAACTCAATGAAACAAGCCTCCAAACACGTCGATGTCGATTTCCTCCGGTCCAACGTCTCCGATCCCTCGCTAGCAAGTCTCCAGCAGGTTCCTCTCCTCCCAACGGTCGCAATGCACTTTGTTTAGAAGAATTTTGATAAGAAACAAGAAAATGGGGCCTTTGGAAGAGAAGGAAAAACTAGGGTTTGAACTTGTGACGGCTCCTATGTTTTTCACAATAAAAAAGGGGGGGCTGCTGTGTTTGGCCGGCCAAAGGGGTATTAGGGTTAGGTTTAGGGTTTGTTCATGGGCCAGCATTCCTCAAGTTGCTTTAAAGGTCCATTGACAAAAAGGCTTAAAGGCTTTATGAAAAAAATAGCTTAAAATGAATTAAAAGTTTTCTAAATTGGACAATGGCTCTAAAATAAAATCTAAATGGCCAAAAATAATTCTAATCACATGGTTAGTCTTCTACTCAGGGTTGACTAAGGTTATACCACCTTCTACTACCAAAACACCAATCAAATCCACACACCAATCAATTTAATAATATAATAATAAAAATTCAAATTAGCACACAGACTAAAATATCCCTAATCTAGAAAAGTGGGAGTGACACTTTTAGCAAAAAGCCCAAAAAGTCAAATAACTTAAAACCCTAAAAATCAATTCAAGAAGTTTCCTAATTAGGACTGAAAACTTAAAATTCAAATCTAACTTGGTAATTAGGTTTCTAATGTCATGGTTAGTCTCTAATCATGGTTAGCTAAGGTTAAACCGACTGCTAACACAACACCAATTAAAATATTATAAATGAATCCAAAAATTAAAAAAAAATTACATAATTACCAAAATATCCTTATTTTAAGAAAGTGGTGGTTACATTTATCTATTGATTCTTTTGACCAAATTTGTGTCTCTCTTCTTGAATCAATTAGCTTCTTCTGTAAAGCTTTATTTTGATGATATCTTCTTGGCTTTTTGGTTGACATTATGGATACATATTTTTAATTTATTTTTGATCTTTCCATGTATGCCTACTTGTGATATATATAGTTTCATATATATATAAAAGATTCCTAGCTTTTGATATTTATTTGTTTTATATCTTTAAGTTGGGATGGTGAGAGAAAATATTTGTTTATGTCTTGCGCATGACTATTTATGGATATTCATTTAAAGAATCACACGGTTTTGTACTTTATCTTGCATTTTAGAACTACCTCCTCTATTAGTGCATATTTTCTAATCTATATATTTCTATAGTGCACTCTAAAATCTTTTTGAAAAATGTACTTCTTGATATCTTTAGCATCTAGCTTTCTTAATCTTAATGATCGTTATTTGCTCATACCTTGAGTTTATGCTTCTTTTTGAATTATTGTTGCCCAATGATATTTTTGTAGCACATGAGAATACATGTACTTGATACATCATATTTTTTATGACTTCAGCTACTATGGTTTGAGCTTTTGTGTTGAGATTTTCCATTTCTAGAGAATATGCTCATTTCATAATGGCTATAATATTTACATTCTGTAGATAGATCTGTTATTTCATTATCTTGGAATAATCTCAATACTTGGTAAAGAGATTTATTTTGTTGTATTATTGATGAATATCTCTTTGGCCTATATTTGATAAGAGTCTATTTTATTTATTTGTTATCTTTATGCTCTTATCCTTTCTTAGTAAAGTCTATAAATTATTTTGTTCATTCAAAATATATTTCCTATATTTTGTACTTTATGCTTAAGCAAGTATTTTTAGTATTAGTGACTTATGATTTAATGAGCACTTTTATTATGTTAATGGCTTACCTCATTAATCTTAATTTGTTATGTAGCTTGCTATTTATGACATATTGTTAAGCTATATAATTTTGGTTCACTTTCACTCATCTACATATTGTTTTTCTTATATTTCAATCTATTTATGATAAGCTAGTTTACACACACACAAAAAAAAACAAGATTTATGATTTGCCTTGGTATAATTTGTTCTCTACTTTTAGATACATTTATTTCTTCTCTAAAACTAGTTTGACAAATTTATGTAAGTTGATCGTATTTTTCAAAAGAGGTTTGTGATTCCTTACTTTAATATATTTCCATACAAGTCATTAGTAAGCGTCTCTTAAATTTCTCTTATTTTGAGTCATGACCTTGTCATATTATCATTTCCATCTCATTTGTGTCTATTGAGAATTCTTTTAAAATGAGATCGACTCTTTCCCATATTCTTTTTGGATTTATGAGATCTTATTATAAATATGGATTTTGGTTTCTCTCTTGATGAGATTTATTGTTGGATCATATTTATTCATTTGTTTACTTTATGAATGATCATAATTGTTGAGTAGTCCCATATTATCTAATTATGTGGTTATCAAGTTAATTCATTACTCTACTTTGACTATTCATGGGTTATCACATATGCCCTTTGCTATGTGAACTTCATTGGTTTCTCATTTAGTATTAGCAAGGTTGGGACATTACCCGTTGATGGATACATATGTGGTAAAACATACATAGTCCATGCAAAGAAATAAATTGATTGATCATTTCTTAATTAGATAATCATGGACATGTTATTTGAGTTTTATTTTTTTAAGCTATATTTTTTACTTTCATTATTACTGAATTAATTGACTTTATTTCTTTTCATGATGACATTTTTTTCTCCCAAAAGCTAACATACATTGATCTATCATATTTATATATGAGATCCTTCTATATAGATTAATGTATGCCATCTTTTGATTATACATGCTTAATTAGAATATTCTTCTGATTTTTCATCTTTAGCGGTATTAATTGGATATCTCTTCTTGACTAAAGATTATATTATTCGTCTTTTGACGATATTGTAGCCTTATATGCATTGAGAAAAGGGAAGAAATACATAGTTGATTTACCCCCAAATTCTTTAGTTACATATTTTATGCTATAAGTGCTTTGGAACTAGACGCATATTTTGAAGGGGAGCAAATTAATTGATTCAATTCATTTATACCCTGTAATATGTCGTATACCTAGTTCATCATGGACCCATATTTTCTTCAATTTCATATCTTATTGATTGAGGTCGTGATATTTTTATTTGTGAAGGATTTATGAGAGTATATGCAATTGCCTTCATCATATTATCTCCCTCTTTTATATGGGTTAAGTAAGTCGTCTTGTTAATATTAACTTTCATATCTTATCTTGATGACTATTGTGCTTTCATTGTTTTGGCTTTCCTTGTATGCTTAATTTATTTAGTTTTTCTTATTGAGGACTTACCCAAAATTTATGTATATCAACATTGGTAATACTTTGAGGGGGAGCATTCAAGTCGACTGAATTTTTCCTTCTCAAGTATTTTTCTCCTTTACATTCATGTTTATCAAAAGGATATTCACATTGCATGAAAAGGTAATTGAGTTCAAATGCATTAACTTGGGTAAGCAAATATATTTTGCAAATGAAGAGATTATTTTATATCAATTGCTCTATTTCATTGATCATTCATTATTTGTTTCACTATTTATTTGTGGACAATTTTGACTTTTAATGGCTTTTCGATCATTGTTTCAAGTTTATATTTCAATTTATATCCAACTATCTCAATTAATATTTTTAATATCAATTACTTTGCAATTATCTAATCCTCATGGGCTTTTGATTGAAATCCTTTATTTCAATTGGTATATTGCTTCCTTCCAAAACTATAGTTTGAATTCATATAATATTATATTTTGGAGTTTCTTTCTTGGATTTCAAGTTGGTAAACTATTTATTGACTGTTTTCAATTTTATTTGTTTTACCAGCTATATTGTGGGTTGGCATGCTTCTTTTAAAATTTGATGTTCTACATTGGTAATGTAGCTTTATAAACTTGTCATTGCACCCTTCTCCCATTGTTTTTCATTAGTATATCTTGACCATGATTGTCTATGACTTTCCCATGCTCTGATTTCTATGCTTGAGATTGATTTCATTTTTATCTCCTAGTACGGCAGAGCCTATTTTTGATCATGTCAAAGGGGGAGAAGTAAGTTTAAGTATGTGCTTCAATGTTTGTAATAAGGGGTAGAAGTATTTTAAGTAACATGCTATTAGTGGTATATCCGTATATCTGCTTATACATTAGTGATACATGCATCTATTATGATCATACTAAACTTGTAACGTCTCAGTCCCAAAATACTTAGGACTAACTACGTAAACATGTCAGCTGTATACATAAGAAGTATACTCCAATGTATGGAACCCCGTACGTATACATAAGCTGTAAAATACAGTAAAACCATGATAACTAAACCTCATCCACAATAATAAAGAATAATATTATAATCAACTCAAGAATTTGTCATTTATACATGTAGTTGGGCGGAGATAAATCACTACCAACCAATTTAAATGAAAGAAGATATACAAGAAAATGATAAAAAAATAGCAAGACGAACCAAGAGCAATCATCCTTGAAGAAATGGAGAAGATCATGGCCTTGGTTAGAACACCTGCAAAAAGTCACAAAGCACACACCTGGAGAGATAACCAGGTCCTCAGAGATATGTAATAAGATACATAAAGAATATGCCTTATAATTTGTGATATATAATAAAGAGTAAAAGGGGATGCATGCAATAGGGTGCCTACCAATTCTACAGTGAAAATGTAGTTAAGAACAAACCTTCAACGCATGGGCACTATGACTCAGGTGCAGGAACTCAGGTATGGTTCCATCAGGATACAAAGGACCTCAAAGCATAACATTTCTTGAATGTCAGAGGCCAGCAGGAAATCAGGTATCAGGATCCAGGACCGTATCTCCAATGGAGATAACCGGCAATAATAGAAAAGTGAATACGTGGCCCATACGTTCAGGAACTATTCTTCCTACCCAATGCCTAGTAGGGTCACATCCATGACTGATAGAAACCTCTAGTAACTGCTAAGTCTACTAGCATGCAATTCTATTGGCAGTTACTCCTAACCGTCGCACGCCTCATACGTATCGGTGGCCGACCGACTATGCGAGTACGTGTCCTACATGTGACTCATATCATGTGATAAAGTATGTGTCAAGGCCACCTGAGATATACCAATGCTTCATCAACAAAGGGGTGGTCACTAGACTAAGTCAATACAAGAAAAATAAATAAAAGCGAGAAAAACGAACGACAAAGTCGCTTGCACCCAAGTGTGACTTGGACGCACAATTTTATAATATCAACAAATAAGAAATACTAAAAATAACAACTGAAAATAAAAATATATAAATCACAGAGTAAGGCGGCAAGGTATCTTGCCTGGCGATGCGGGAATGACAATCCAACGATCAAGTATGTCAGCAATGAAATCTCAAACTTCACGAACAGCTCTGGATGCTGAAACAAATATCAAGAACAATCCCAGTGTAAAAGATATATCCAGGAAATGCCTATCCAAAAGTTAGATTCTGAAATAAGAGAAAAATTATAATTTTGGATCAAAACAATGTCAGCCGTTGGACCCATTTTGCATCGAAATGCGTGCCAATGTCTATGGTCTCTAAAGTCGTCAAGCTATATATCTACGGGTTCGGTTTGAGAAGACGAACCCAACCATATCTCCAAAGTTGGATTCCAGTGGGCTGTACACAAGTTCGCCCGTTGGATCGGGTCGCGGGCCCGCCAAAAAGGCGTTCCGGTCGACCTTATCAAATTTGGACCAAACTTGGCGTACAGGACCAGAAAAATGGTACGGTCCTTCTGGCGCAAGTTTCGTGTCGATTCAACGAACGTGCACGATGTAATTGAGAAATTTGTAAAGTGGCCGATGTGGGAAATTTCGACGGATACGCATCAAATTCGTCGCGCACATGTAACCAATTTGGATTCCGTCAAATCCCATACGTCCACGAAGTCGCTACGCACCCTTTGGTGCTTTCGGTTTGTGACCACGTCGTCCGGATTGGCAGGACGTACGTATATCGGGATGTTTTTCCAATTTTTGAAAACAGAATTTAAAATTTTTCGTAAAACTTTAACAATGTGTAACTTTTTACATAACAGATGAAAAATGATTCCAGAAGGTGCGTTACAATCTCGTATATGTTGTTTTTTACTGTCTTTAATTAGTTTGTCAAAATATTTAGTGATCGGTCCAAAAAACGGCTTCCAAGCTGGTACTTTAACACAGTTTTTAACATTACAAAAAAGTGGTTTTTCTCCAACTTCGTCTCGATTTTTCGAGCAAGTTAGAGTGCCATGTCAAAATCCACCTGGGGGATCTCGAAAAGGGTCATGTGGGCTTCCTACACGAGGTTACGAAATTGAAAACGAACTAGAATTGACGGAGAAATTGCATGGTGAAGTTGGGTACCTCATTGCTTATTACTGTTATTGTTGTTGTTGTTGTTGCTTCCGTCGCTGCGATCGCGAGGCCGGGCTGCGGCTGTGCGCACGGAGGAGTGGGGTTAGCCGAGGGTGGTGTGTGGTAAGCGGAGGAGAGAGGAGAAGGAAAGTGGAGAGAAGAATTTATGTTTTTTTTTGCTTTGAAGTTCCTTTAAAAATATATATAGGTGTAAAAAGGTGGGGGGTCGGCCCATAAGAGCAGCTTGCTGCTGCTGCTGGGTTGTTGTGGTCGGTTTCCCACTTGTGGGGCCAACCACACATCATTATATATATATATATATATATATATATATATATATATATATATATATATATATTTCAAAATAAAATCTTAATCTTATCTATCAATTATTTAATGTATTTAAACATAGGTACATATATATTTAAATTCTTTTGACCAAAAATAAAAACCGATAATAGTATCTTAATAATAATAACTATATTTATTTAATCATCAAAAAAATAACATTAATAATAATAAAATATTAGAATAATCAAATGGTAGCTTTGGTGGACTTATACCACACACCCTTATCCGGTCCAAAAATTGTATAAATATTGGAACACATTATTAAATAATAATAATACTAATATTTGCATAAATAAACATTCAAATAGAAAATATACATCCAGTCTTAAAATAATTTAAGAAATATTTGCACACACATAAAATATGCCTACATGGCCATCTTTGGTCACACCACATGCTTACTTGGGCCTGGGTTTTTTCCGGGCCCAGTTCGTGCTGGTTTGGTCCAACCGGGTCATCTAAAAATCAATATATTAAATAATATCTAATTAAATTGATTTAAATGAGTCAACTCACAAATCTAGTTCGGTCATCTCCACGGCTTGGCTTCCCCTAGCATGGCTAGTATACTAGTCAGGGCACACTGCTACATCTTCCGTGCCAAAGTTCATGGTCGTCTTGTGCTCCAAAACTCAACAATGGCTAAGGTCATCTTTAATCATTAATAAAAATCGTAAATTACAATAATTTATTTTTAAGTCTTTTTAATTATATAAAAAAATCATAAATTTAGGGGTTTTACATCCAACCCAACTTACAAAAATTTCGTCCTCAAAATTTAGGAATAAGTAGGGTACAAGAGTTTAATCGAATAGGAAGTATGAACAATTCATTGGGCGCGGCAAGGAAACGACATTTAATACAAACATGCATCACGATTTCGTTATCAAAAAAATATGAAATTTAATCATGAGTATGGAATTGAAGGTGGGTCGCTAGTTAAGGCAATAAAATTATTATAACATGGATTAGAGAATAGTAAGGAATTGAGTAGATCAAAGAGAATAATTTAGGCATTTGGGAGATGTGGATCCTTGGGAGAAAATGGGATACCAATCGTCTTGGTTGAGAGTTTGATTATGTGATGTTTAGAATCATTCTCGTGTGTTCAAGAATGATTGGAAGGGCACAATAATAATTCTAGGGTTGAGAAAGGGAAGAGTAGTTTAAGGCGAGGATATAGACACATGGGTTGGTCGGTGGCTATCTATATTCGTGTATATATATAACTGATAGGGCAACTAATGGTGACACCTTGAGTCTATAAGTACAGTGTCTGGTCTTTCTAAAGTAAGTGAAAGTCAAAAACAATAAAGAGTTCAAAAATGATGCTATTGAGCACGAATACGTGGTTCATGGGCGACATAAATAATTCGAAAAAGAATTGTCAAGGCTATCGCAGATGAGACTCTAGGGCAAGTTTAACTATGTCTCCATTCATGTCAAATAATATATAAAAAAATGAACCAAAGTGCACTAGGTTGATCAGACCATCATGTACCGGTTCTGGTTAGACAATATGTTAGTGGGTGCGCACCCAATAAAATGTGTCATGATCAAGCTTGGTAAAGAAAGAAGCTTGCAAAACTGAGGCTAAATTAACAGCATAAGATTGTCAAAATATAAGAAAGGGATAATGATACAGAAAATTTAAATAGTCCAGGACCTTCTTTTTTTAAATCTTTTTTTTGGCCCAAGTTTGGGCCTACGCAGTTGCCCTAGTTTTTCCTTATCTATGGCTTGGTTGTCTAGCTAAGTTAGGGTCCTCTGAATTCTATAGTCTAGGTGAACTTATCGATATGGATCACAAGGACAAAGGGTTTGTTAGGTCGTGAGGTATTCTACCCAACTTACAAGAGTTAAATTAGAAGTGTGATGGGACAATGGGTCAAGAAATCAAGATAAAGTACAAAGTTTAAATATTAAGGAATTTAGTAGAACACAATCACATATCGGGTCGAAAAATTGAGTCGAGGTTGAGTCCCTATCCGTGGTCGAAAAATATATCGGTACCATGGTAAAGATTATAGTTTAGCCATTTTGACCAGAAAGTCGTATCATGGAAATAGTGTACAAGGAGACGTGTTTTAGTGGGACATGATATACCTACATGAAGGTGGACTCGTCTAGGTTTTGCATAAAAATTTGTTGGAAGGTAACAGCTAGTATTACCCTCCGAATATCAAAGTCACGGTAAGGGACGCCAAAAGATCTATAATAGAAAGTGGGAGTTCATGAGGTGACAATTAATGCACAAAAATAAAGAAGATCAAGTTGAAGCATGAACTAAAATTAATTAAGGACTCCAGTAAAAATAATTTAGGGACACAGTTCTAGGGAGAAGATAGTCTCCTAGAGAATATAGTTAAGGAACGATCAATTCATCATTCAAATTGCAAACAGTTAGTAGGTCACGAGGGAAGGTCGAGTGAGTAAATGTTGAGATGCAGTCACATAGTTTAGTAGATGACTAGCCCCACTTGTGTATATATACTACTATTATGGTCACGAGAGATATAGCAATTAGTGTGGAACACTTCTAACTCATTAGGGTTATCTTGGTTGCCTACCATTAAAATTTTAACTCAAGTTTCTTCCCAAAAAGTTTCTTAATGAAAATTTCAAAGATAAACTATCATAATTTGTATTCACTCTAAGCCGTCCCATTTAATCATGGCTAAATTTTTTGAATCCCTTTCATAAACCTCAAGGTAAACTTTTATCACGTTACTACTAACTTTTTCCAAAATTTAACATTTTAAAAAATCCAACTATTAAACTCAAGAGTTCGTAAATCATGAATCTATATAAAAGAAAATTTCATAACCAATCATAACTTTAAAACTCTAAATTTTTTTTTCAAATAACTCTAGAGAAAAACATTTAGCATATTACAAAGCAATCTCAAAATTTAAGTTCAATATTTTAATGCACTTACCAACCATAATCCTGTGACATAATTTAAAACGTTCGATTTTTTTTCACATCTATTTTTATATTTCAATAAACCATACATTTTTTTTAAAACCTTCACAAATAAAAACTCATTCTCTTTCTCTCTCTTTTTTTTACAATTTTTTTTATAGTCCCTAATCAAAACTTTTTAACTCAAAATCTAAATAGATTTGCAAATCATCAATCACAATTTAAAATTAAAAAAAAATTCCTCTAAAATCGTTTTCATATATTCCAAAATATTTTAAACAAAAAATTTACTATCATTACTTCCACTTAAATTTGAAATTTAATAATCATATTAATCGTAAGTTGTACGACTAAATTTTTAAATAATTTTTACTGCCACATTTAAAATTTAAAATCATTTTCAAACCAAATTTATATCTGTTCAAAAATGTATAACTATAACCCACTAAATCATAATGTCAAAACTCAAAAAAATCACATCAATTACTTTTCTAAATTTTGTATAGATTCTAACCACTTTCCTGAAAAATAAAATTTTATCAATCCTCTGGTAATTACTACCTGGTAATCTCAAAAATAATTTCTCTTTATCTCTCGAGGCTGGTAATATCACTACTACCAAACTTACAATTACTAATTATCAAAATCATACTTTTCAGGAAAAAGCCTCTATAACTTAGTCAAGGTCTCAAGGCATTCCAATTGTCAATGTAATCCTTCTAGCCATGTGTTTGACCAATGAATATATAGTAGTGTAGCCATCTTCCTAACCATTATTAAGCACAAGAAGGTAAGGGTTTTGGTAGAAAGTGTTCAAGCAAGATGCAAAAATCAAGGAAGGCAACGGGAGTTTGGAATTCGGAAATCAAGGAAGGTGATCAAGTATCTGGATGAGATACTTAGATTCTAATCCTATATGCAGGTTCACATCGGTACAATTACGTAACCGAAGTGATATTCGAGACCTGCATGGGCCACCACAAAAATATGTAACGCTCCAGTCCCAAAATACTTAGGACTAAGTTCGTAAACATGCCAGCTGTATTGTCACGCCCAGTTCCAAAATATATAGGAAACTGAGCGCGACCATGCCAGCTAATACGATCTAAGGTAAGTTCCCAATTTAATGGACTTAGCCCTGGACGTACTCCGCTGTAAAGGGGTAACTAAGAGTAACTAATCATCTATATCTCAATCCACAGTAGTGAAATGAATACCAAGAATGAACATAATATACTAAAGTTGGCCACTAATAATATACATGTTCGAGCAAGCTCAAAAAAGGAATAAGCTTGGTAAAAATAGGCTATATAGCAGTATGAAGCAAATTTAGGTAAGGATATAAGCTGGAAAGAATAAATGGAATATGCCAGAACACAAATATAAATATATACCTGAGACCTCGGTGCATCATGCAGCACCTGCCAGCTACTCTGTACGAGCCGCTCAACGAATACCTGGAGAGATCACCAGGTCCTCAGAGGGACGTAACAAGATACAGAGATACATTCCATAATGTGAACTGAATATAGATGGACAACCTGAATCATAACCTGGCCCAATATCCAGTCATCGATCAATAAGCCATACCTCTGACCAATCCTGATCAGTGGGAGCCATACCAGTCCATGATGAGACACTGTTCCATAATACGGTCCGACATGGGTATACGAACTAACTAGTCTATATAAATGTATGATGAAGACAACCTTGGAACGTATTGGTAGGTGAATATTAATTTTGTCGAAGCACAGGCCGACGTCGGATCACGAGCCTAAGGATTTGCGTCGGAACACGGGCCGAGCGTCAGATCACGAGCCGATTAGCACAATACTAGCGTACCTCCCGACCGAACCTAGCGCACAGCTAGTGGCCGCTGCCGGATCTACCCACTAGTAAGGGCCCATGCCCATAACCGGGCCGCCATTGAGGCTAACATAAAATAATGTAACTGTCTGTCCTATACGCCTGCTAGTTGTCTTCCCCATCCCAGGAAATGTACAAGTCGTATCCACGACTCAGACAATCCATATCTCAATACGAGTCTCTAATCTAGACACCCTCTAACTCTATATGTACCGACACACGAACCGCTCGCACCGATGATCAGTCAAATACGGAAGTTCGTGCCAACACAATAACTCTCACTCAAGGTGCCGTGTAATGTCTCGTGTCAAGTCATGAAGTTATCCGGAATAACTTTGCAATGTCGGGTATGTCTACTAACTCTAAGTCACACACGCACACACCTATAACATAGATGCCATCATCGGTAAAACCCAAGTCATCATTGGATACACACTACCAGTGTCATCAACTAACAGTACAAGGATAGATATGAGTAATATAAATAGTACAAGTATGGCAAGGAATCTTGTCTGGGGTAAAGCAGTGGGCCGATGATGTCCAACAGACAAATCGTTAAGTCCAAAAAAGGTAGCAACATAGGAGTCCCCATGAACGTCGTCGGATGCTAAAACAAACATCACCAACGTTCTCAGAATAAGAAAAATAGCTAGAAAAGACTATCCATAAGTCCAATTCTGGACACATGAGCAAAATGGTAATTCAGGTCAAGATGCGATCCACCGTTGGACCCACCTTGCACCGAAAAACATGTCAAGATCAAAGCCATCAAAATATAGCAAACTATATGTCCATGAGTCCAGAATGAAGATACGAACCCAACGGTATGTCCGGAAGTGAATTTCGATGAGCCGATCTCAGAATGACCCATTGACTCGGACACTGGAATCCGATTTGAAAGGAAATACGGGCTGGAGTCCACGAAGAGGTATATTTAATAATAAAATAATTATAATTAAGACATGGTATAAGAAGGATAGATGCTCAAATCTTAGTGGAGTCAGGTATGACGAGTTCCAACCCGAAGATCATAGTCGTGATCTACTAGCAAGGTTTTAGAAAAGAAAACTGGGATTTAGATATTACAGTCTACAATAACCTCAGGCACTATCAGGGTACTATTGGTCAATAACTCTATAAGAAAATTATATCAATTTACTTCTGATCCTATATGGTTCAGAGTTCAATAGTCAAAAGAGAATTGGCTTGGTTGGGCATAACCAAAGCGATGAGGATTAAAGGATTGTAAACAAGCTCAAGTGAAGCACAAACAAGAAGGTTATAGACAATGGTACAGAGAGTTTTGAAAAGCTCAAGAATAGATTTTCCACAAGAATATGGTACGAGTAAGTAGATGCTGTAGAGCCCCATCCCTATATCGTGCCCCATTCTCCATCTACGGGGTGCACGAGAAAGGAACACTGTCGCTATCGATTCGGTCGGGACCGATAGGTCGGGATCAATCGAATTGATCGAACGGGAACGGTTGAATTAAGATCCATTCTCCGTTATGGAATGGCTTCTTCAGAACCAAGTCCCATATTCAGCGGGTTGCGCCTCGAAGATTGACTCTGCGGCTGAGTCGGGAGAGACCTCCCGTTGCTCTGCTTTTTACGCCGCTTGCGTTGGTTTTGGCTTTGTTTTCTGAATGCGTTTTCGTGAATGTTTTTGATGGTTTTCATGGCTTACATTTCGAACTCGCATTTCCTATCAAAGTTCTTGATTAATGCAGTGTTCTAATCGGTTGCTTGTGTGATTTTAGGTAATCGCGTAGGCGACGTCTAGCACGACCAACAAGTTCTCTTACCTGAAGTAAACTCAAGGTGAGTGGCTGACCCTTCTCTTCTAGACCCCTTCCTAGGTAAATCGATAATGTTGTTGCGAATGAATGCAAGGGCACGGACATGATAAAATGATTGAGTTTTCAAAGAGAATGTAGGCTATGTCATAATAACTAAAAGAAAAATGGTCTTCGCACGGTCATGGACAACTTGTCGACAAGGTATAGTTTTCTCGTAACGGCAACCCGGGGCCATGGGACCGTTTCGGCTAAGGAAGGAAACACGGTGTATAGCTGTGCTGGATG
This sequence comes from Iris pallida, assembly GCA_029216955.1. Classification (NCBI taxonomy): domain Eukaryota; kingdom Viridiplantae; phylum Streptophyta; class Magnoliopsida; order Asparagales; family Iridaceae; genus Iris; species Iris pallida. The sequence continues at coordinate 2,804,987 of JANAVB010041220.1, read as the reverse complement.
ATAGCACGGGTTAAGCGGGGACTTGCAATGGGGATCGCTACTTGCGCTGCAAGGTCCCCGGCTAACAAAAGCTATAGAGTCCAGGCTGGCTTGTTATGCCAGTGACCAATCACACGTAATATTGCACTTGGTATATAAATGAAAATAATTGACAAAAAAGAACATGGTAAGTCTCATAAGGCGCGGCGCGGTCCGCCGTAGGTAAGTTCCAATGTATTTTACATTTTGCTTGTCATATGCTTGTTTGGAATTCATCAGGATGGTTAGAAACATTCATACATTAAGTAATATAAACTCTTCAACCAAATGAGAGCTTGGAACTCAAATAGCCACGCACCAGTACAAAGTATAATGTACTGATCCTTGCTCTCTACGTAGGTACCCTGAACCACGAAGGGCGTGCCACTTAAAGCTTAAGGCGACGTGAACCCTTTTGAAGCCTCGTCCTCGTGTTGAAGGCTTGTTTCTAAAATCCTTTTGAAGACTCTGAAATCAGTACAAAGAAGAAAAGATGGCGATTCGACCTTCCTCGATAGCAGGTGGAAAGTGTAATTATTTTGCTTGTAAAAAAGGAGATGTAATGTATGGAACGACTATCTCATCAGCGTTCGTTTTGTAAGTTGAGTCATGTTGTAGCCCGCGCGGCAATGATTGTTATGGAGTCAATGTAAATGAAGTTTTATTATCAATGAAAAGTCTACTTCTATTTCAAATGTGTCCATCAATTTCTCTGCGTACTCTAACTTAATGTTGTGTTTCGGATAACCTTATAACTACGCTTTGTGCGATCACAACTTAGGTTCGTATGGCATCATGCCCGGAGGACGACTATCAATTCTACGGAATCGGGACGTGACATAATGGTATCAGAGCACGGCTTTACATCCTTTGGCCTCGCGTCTAGTGTTTTAAACCTTTGGCCTCGTATCGATGAGATAAGTTGTTCCATACAATGAGTCCGTAATAATTTGAGACTGATGTGTTTGCCTTCGTATTGCAGAAGTGTCAGAACCCACGGCCGAGCAAGAGCAGAGAGCTTCTAGCGGCTCTAGTAGTTCGCGGGCTGGACCTTCTAACAATACCATCGAAAGGATGCTGCGCATGATGGAGGCGCAGCAAAATCAATCCGAGACCCAACATCAACAGACAGAGGCACGACAGGCCCAGTTCGAAGCTCGCTTCGATGCACAAGCTAAGCTGCAACAAAAGTAATTAGATACTCTGCAGCAGATCGTCCAGACAATCGTGGCCAATAAAAATTTTGCGACTACGCCTATTGTCACCGTGCTGACGGTCCAACCCATTGAAGTCGACACGGAGGAGCCCGAACGTCAACCGGCGGCACCGAAAAAGTACAACTTTGAAGTGTCAGAATTCAAAAAAGCGTGCTGTACTTCCTTCAGCGGTACCGAAGGCCCTTTCATAGAAATCAACTGACTGGAAGAGCTGGAAGATCATTTCGAGATCCTCGACATTGAAGAATCAAAGCAAGTCTCCTGCGTACAACTTCAGATATTGTTGAACGTGCACGACTGGTGGGCCGTGCACAAGCGAGCGATCCGACGCGACAACAACACAGCGCCGATCTCTTGGGCCACGTTCCGCAAAGCTTTTGAAGTCGAGTACCTTCCGTCAGCCGTTCGTCAAGCGAAGAAAAATGAGTTCATGCAGTTGAGGCAAGGGAACCGGACAGTAGAACAGTATGCCGCAGAATTCAATAAGTTGTCCAAATTTGCTGTTGCGTTTCTCCCTACAGAGGAGTACCGTGTGCGACGATTCGAAGTGGGTCTGTAACGCTCTATCGGTGCGTATATTGGGGTCCCGGAGTACAAGACCACGGGCAAGGCTCTGAATCATGCTCTCCGCCTTGAGAGCGAATACCCTTTCGTTGCTGCCGACGTTGTGCACCACTCCAATCACAAATGTTCTAGCTATGCAGGAGGCTACAATCACGCGTCAAAACGTCCTAACAACGGCAGCTATAGAGGAAAGAACTCATTACCTCGATGCACCAAGTGCAACAGTCTCGGACACGATGCCAACAGCTGCTTCACCTTTGAGGGAGCATGTTTTATTTGTGGAGAAATGGGCCACCGAGCTCAAAACTGCATGCCCCGAAGACCAAATCATCCCAACGCACCATCACAATAATACCGTCAAGAGAACTGAGGACAGGTGCCCCGACCTGCTCAGCCTACTCAACCCAACAATCAAGACCGACGTCCTAATGCTCAAGGACGCGTCTTCATCCTGACTCGAGATGAGGTGTTCGCTTCCGACACTGTTGTGATAGGTATTTTGAGTTTCAATAATGTACCTGCTCGTGTGTTATTTGATTTAGGTGCTTCGCATACTTTCATATCGACGGACTTCGCCGCTGAGCTCAAATTTCTTGTAATGTCGTTAGACCTTGATCTTAGCATAAGTATGCCTTCGGGCGTGCCACTACTCACAAATTTATCCTACAGGGGAGAAACCATATGTATTGGGGGTCAAAAGATCGGTCTTGATGTGATAGTTCTAGATATGAAGGACTTCGACATCATACTGGGCATGGATTGGCTCGGTCCTTGCAACGCTACCATCGACTGCACAGAAAAGAGGGTCACCTTCCGCATACCTGGAGTGCCCAAATTCTACTATTCGTGTGGCGAAGCCTCGTCGACCTGCATGGTGATCTCGGAAATTTCTGCTTGGAAGCTGCTTCATTACGAATGCGAAGGCTACTTGGCGTCCGTTCGTAACACGAGACAGGATGGTACAAACGCGGGTCAGACCGACATTATGGCAGATTTCCAGACGTGTTCCCGGACGAACTACCCGGCATGCCGCCCGATCGAGAAATAGTGTTCACCATCGACACATTATCTGACACCCGGCCGATCTCGAAAGCTCCGTACAGAATGGCCCCTGCAGAATTGAAAGAACTGAAGGCACAACTACTTGAATTACTTGATAAAGGGTTCATCCGTCTGAGTGTCTCGTCGTGGGGTACGCCCGTGCTACTTGTGAAAAAAAAGGATGGATCGATGCGGCTCTGCATCAACTATCGGGAATTGAATAAGGCCACCGTCCGGAACAAATACCCCCTGTCCCGCATCGACGACTTGTTTGACCAGCTCCAAGGTGCAATGGTGTTTTCGAAGATTGAGAGGCGATCGGGTTATCACCAACTCAAAGTTAAGCTAGATGACGTGCCGAAGTCTGCCTTCCGCACTCGTTATGGCCACTATGAGTTCTTGGTAATGTCGTTCGGTCTGACAAACGCCCCTGCCGTCTTCATGGATCTAATGAATCGGGTGTTCCGTCCGTTCGTTGACAAATTCGTAGTAGTCTTCATCGACGACATTCTCGTATACTCAAAGGATCGAGCGCAACATGCAGAGCATATGCAGACGATACTCCAAACCCTTCGATAAAATCAGTTGTATGCGAAGATGAGCAAGTGCGAATTTTGGCTGAACAGCGTCTCATTCCTTGGGCACATCATCTCCGTCGCGGGTTTCGCAGTCGATCCAAAGAAAGTTGAGGCAGTTGCTGATTGGAAACGGCCCACATCAGTTAGCAAAATTCGAAGCTTCCTAGGCTTGGCAGGATACTACCGACGCCTCATGAAGGACTTCACGAAGATTGCATCGCAGTTGACTCGTCTCACCCAGAAAGGAGTCGCATTCGAGTGGTCAGACGACTGTGAAGCTTCCTTCCAAGAGCTCAAACAATGGCTCATTTCGGCCCCGATACTTGCACTCCCTGAAGGGACGGAGGGATTTCAAATCTTCAGCGATGCTTCTGTCCATGGCTTGGGGTGTGTGCTCATGCAGCGGGATAAGGTGATATCTTTTGCTTTCCGGAAGTTGAAACCGTACGAGAAGAACTACCCCACGCACGACCTAGAACTAGCGACAATTGTGTTCACGTTGAATCTGTAGCGTCACTATCTCTATGGCATGGCGTACAGGATTTATACGAACCACAAAAGCCTCAAGTATCTCTTCACCCAGAAAGAGCTGAATTTGCGGCAGAGGCGATGGCTCGAACTGATCAAAGACTACGACTTATCAATCGACTACACGTCGGGCAAAGGAAATATTGTAGCGGATGCGCTGAGCCGGAAGTACTTAGCTTTGTTATGCATCAACGATCGACTGCTGCGTGACTTGGAAGGGATTGGCATTGAACTCAGAGTTCATTTTAGAGACGTAAAGCTGGCACAACTACGGCTGTAACCGGGCCTACTGGAGAGGATCAAGTCTACTGAGAAGGATGATCCATACCTGGAGAAGATGCGGAAGCTGATATCGACAGAGAAAGCGTTCGACTTTGCAGAGGACGAGTTGGGAGTGTTGTGAGAGAAGGGACGCCTATGCGTTCCGGATGACGCAGAACTTAAAAAGAAGATAATGTCGAAGGTGCATTATGCAAAATATTCTTTGTATCCTGGTAGCACCAAGATGTATAAGGACCTTCGTATTATCTTTTGGTGGCACGGCATGAAGAGGGACATAGCGCTCTTTGTGTCAAAGTGTATGGCCTGTCAGCAAGTCAAAGCCGAGCACCAGCGACCGGGCGGGAAGATGCAGAACCTTGCCATTCCAGAGTAGAAATGGGATCATGTCACTATGGACTTCGTTGTTGGCTTGCCGAGGACGCCACGGAGAAATGAGGTCATTTTCGATCGACTAACCAAGTCAGCGCACTTCATAGCCATTAAAGTTACTTGGAGCGTCGACCGCCTTGCTCAGATATATCTTGATGAAATAGTTTGGCTGTACGGGATCCCAGTATCTATTGTCTCGGATCGGGATGGACGGTTCGTGGCACGCTTCTGGAGTAGTCTTCATTCAGCGTTGGGGACCAAGTTGAAGTTTAGCTCAGCTTATCATCCTCAGACTGACGGCCAAACAGAGCGGGTGAACCAGATTCTCGAGGACATGTTACGACTCTGTGCGATCGACTTGAAGTCAAGCTGGAACGTTCATCTACCGCTGGCCGAGTTTGCATACAACAACAGCTATCAGTCCACCATCTAAATGGCGTCGTATAAAGCTTTGTACGGCCGGAAGTGCAGATCGTCCATTTGTTGGGATGAAATCGGGGAACGGCAGATACTCGGTCCAGAGCTGGTGGAGCAGACCTTGCAGAAGGTTAAGTTAATACGGGATAGATTGAAGATAGCACAAAGCCGGCAGAAGAGCTATGCCGACACGTACCGACGCCCCCTCGAGTTCTCGGAAGGCGACCATGTATTCTTGAAAGTAATGCTCATGCGTAGAGTTTCCAGGTTCGGTGCAAAAGGGAAATTGAGCCCAAGATTTATTGGTACATTCGAAATATTGAAGCGAGTCGCCCCGATAGCTTACCAAATCGCCTTGCCTCCTGCATTGTCGGAGGTACATGACGTCTTCCATGTCTCATAATTGTGGAAGTACGTGCACGACCCGAGCCATGTGGTAGATATGGCTAAGCTGGATCTGAAGGCGAACTTGTCATATATCGAAGAGCCGGTGCAAATCTTGGAGCGCAAAGATAAACTTCTTCGCAACCGTGCTATTTCTCTCGTCCGCGTCCTCTGGAGAAACCATTCGGTCGAGGATTCGACGTGAGAGCTTGAGTCAGTAATAAAGGAAAATTTTCTTCACTGTTCTCATAGAGGTAGGTTCTATTCTTAAGTTTCGAGGACGAAAATTTTTCTTAGTTGGTTATGGTGTAGTGCCCCGTCCCTACATCGTACTCCGTTCTCCGTCCACGGGGTGCGCGAGAAAGGAACACTGTCGCTATCGATTCGGTCGGGACCGATAGGTCGGGATCAATCGAATCGATCGAACGGGAACGGTTGAATCAAGATCTATTCCCCGTTATGGAATGGCTTCTTCGGAACCAAGTCCCATATTCAGCGGGTTGCGCCTCGAGGTTTGACTCTGCAGCTGAGTCGAAAGAGACCTCTCGTTGCTCTATTTTTTATGCCGCTTGCGTTAGTTTTAGCTTTATTTTCTGAATGCATTTTCGTAAATGTTTTCGATGGTTTTTATGGCTTGTATTTCGAACTCGTATTTTCTATCGAACTTCTTGAATAATGCAGTGTTCTAATCGGTTGCTTGTGCGATTTCAGGTAATCGCGTAGGCGACATTTAGCGCGACCAACAAGTTTTCTCGTCTGAATTGAACTCAAGGTGAGTGGCTGACCCTTCTCTTCTCGACCCCTTCCTAGGTAAATCGATAATGTTGTTGCGAATGAAAGAATGAATGCAAGGGAACGAACATGATAAAATGATTGAGTTTTTAAAGAGAATGTAGGCTATGTCATAATAACTAAAAGAAAAATGGTCTTCGCACGGTCATGGACAACTTGTCGACAAGGTAGTGTTTCTCCGTAACAGCAACCCGGGGCCACGGGACCGTTTCGACTAAGGAAGAAAACACGGTGTATAGCTGTACTGGATGATAGCACGGGTTAAGCGGGAACTTGGAGCGGGGCTCGCTACTTACGCTGCAAGGGCCCCGGCTAACAAAAGCTATAGAGTCCAGGATGGCTTGTTATGCCAGTGACCAATCACAAGTAATATTGCACTTGGTATATAAATGAAAATAATTGACAGGGAAGAACATGGTAAGTCTCATAAGGCGCAGCGCGGTCCGCCGTTGGTATGTTCCAACGTATTTTACATTTTGCTTGTCATATGCTTGTTTGGAATTCATTAGGATGGTTAGAAACATTCATACATTAAGTCATATAAACTCTTCAACCAAATGAGAGCTTGGAACTTAAATAGCCACGCACAAGTACAAAGTATAATGTACTGATCCTCGCTCTCCACGTAGGTACCCCAAACTACGAAGGGCGTGCCACTTAAAGCTCAAGACGACGTGAACCCTTTTGAAGCCTCGTCCGCGTGTTGAAGGCTTGTTTCTGAAATCCTTTTTAGGACTCTGAAATCAGTACAAAGAAGAAAAGATGACGACTCGACTTCCCTCGATAGTAGGTAGAAAGTGTAATTAATTTGCTTGTAAAAAAGGGAATGTAATATATGGAACGACTATCTCATCAGCATTCGTTCTGTAAGTTGAGTCATGTTGTAGCCCGTACGGCAATAATTGTAATGGAGTCAATATAAATGAAGTTTTATTATCAATGAAAAGTCTACTTCTATTTCAAATGTGTCCATCAATTTCTCTGCGTACTCTAACTTGATGTTGTGTTTCGGATAACCTTATGACTACGCCTTGTGCGATCGCAACTTAGGTTCGCACGGCATCACGTCCGGGGGACGACTATCGATTCTACGGAATCGGGGCGTGACAGATGCTTAATCAAAAATTTGGAAGGAATGACACCTTAGGATAAGATGATCGTTTGGCAAAAAGAGAGATGAGATCAGGGTTTTGAATTTGAGGTCAAGGCATGGGGAAGGAAGAATATGATTTTCTAAATTGCAATTAGAATGATAAGCTGGCTAAATCACGTTACAAGCTTAGAAATAGGAAGAGAAAGAATATGGATGTGTCTCGAACAAATATGAAAAGTCACTTAGAATAATCTGAAAATTAAACGGGCTGAGATAATTACACACCAATCCATACTATGATTCAGCCTATCTATCAGGTCCCTAGGATAATATATGATCTATCAAGCACGGCCGGTCTCTTATTCCATAATACAACTCATAATATTTTGAAAGTCCTTCATACCATCAACTTTTCTTCCATTAGTACACTCCATTCTATGGCTCTTCCTTTTCAATTGTAATTTTTGCTAACATAATATCAAGATGCTTATAATGTAATATGCCCAAGTCTCCAGATGTATTTAATTCTTGAAAACTTTAATTCTAAATTTATCCTCTTTGGAATATCTCAAACTTCATGAAATTTGTCATCCTCTATGTACATCTCTACTTTATATTCCATTTATCAATCTATCAGGGTAACTCTATCTCTTCGTCTTGAAATCCTTTCTTCTTATCTCATGCCATAATCTCGTTCAAATGCTTACAATTTTTTTCATATCAATATCTACATATTTTATTATCATTTTCCTGATCTTACCTTTATGTGTCATAATTTGTATCGTCTCCCTCCTTCAGATAATCCCCTCGTTCTTTATCGAATCTCAATTCAATTATTGCTTAAGGTATATTTCTCTCTGTAATCATTTTTATGTCATCCTAGATAATCATGGTCATATACCTCATCCTTAAATTTTAATCTTATTCCTCTCCATTTATTCAGACCAAACATATTGTTCGTTATAAATTTCTCTTCTTGTATAACCACTTCTTATCCTCATACTAACACAATGTTCCAGATGCAACTCCTCAAGGGTCTCTAACCAACTTGAATCAATAAGGGGTTTACCAGTCAGGCTCTTGAGGTATAGTTCTAATTCTACTCCTAGATCCTTGGGTACAATTAGTCATCGAAGATACTGATCAATTCTTAAACTTAACCAAGTCTAAAAACTCTACGCTATACTAATTTGTGACTCAGCAATCGTTCAACCGAAGGGATTTTCCTATAAGGACATTTAAACCTCGACCAGAATATCATTCTTACCCTATATGTCAATCTAGTAAAACCTATCCGAGCCTCTATATACCCCAAATAATTACCCACAAGATATTCTATCTGCCCTAGTCACAATCAATAATAAGATATCGACGAAGTGATCGTCAACACAAGTGTTCGTCCTTCCGAGAGAAGAAAAGACGAGAATTCATGATAGTAATTCAAGAATGGTATGATTGAGCACCAATGCGAAATTTCAAGGGCGATAATAGAAGTCAAAGGAATTTTTCAATAGTAGTTGTGGATTGAGATTCTAACATATCATCCTAACGCAGGCTCGTCCGGTACAGTAACGTAATCGGAATGATTTATCTCGACCTGCATGGGCCACCACTGAAACATGTCATGCCCCAGTTCCAAAATATATAGGAACCTCAGCGCGACCATGCCAGCTAATACGATCTAGGGTAAGTTCCCAATTTGATGGACTTAGCCCTGGATGTACTCCGCTGTAAAGGGGTAACTAAGAGTAACTAATCATCTAGATCTCAATCCACAGTAGTGAAATGAATACCAAGAATGAACATAATATACTAAAGTTGGCCACCAGTAATATACATGTTCGAGCAAGTTCGAGAAAGGAATGAGCTTGGTAATAATAGGCTACGTTGCAGTATGAAGCAAATATATGTGAAGATATAAGCTGGAAAGAATAAATGGAATATACCAAAACACAAATATAAATATATACTTGAGACCTCGGTGCATCATGTAGCACCTGCCAGCTACTCTGTACTAACCGCTCAACGAATACCTGGAGAGATCACCAAGTCCTTAGAGGGACGTAACAAGATACAGAGATACATGCCATAATGTGAACTGAATATAGATGGACAACCTGAATCATAACCTGGCCTAATATCCAGTCATCGATCAATAAGCCATACCTCTGACCAATTCTGATCAGTAGGAGACATACCAGTCCACGATGAGACACTGTTCTATAATACGGTCCGACATGGGTATACGAACTAACCAGTCTATGTGAATGCATGTTGAAGACAACCTTGGAACGTATGGGTAGGTGAATATTAATTTCGTCGAAGCACAGGCCGACGTCGGGTCACGAGCCGAAGGATTTACGTCGGAATATGGGCCGAGCGTTGGATTACGAGTCGATTAGCACAATACAAGCGTACCTCCCGACTGAACCTAGCGTGCAGCTAGTGGCCGCTGCCAGATATACCCACTAGTAAGGGCCTATGCCCATAACCGGGCCACCACTGAGGCTAACATAAAATAATGTTCTGTCCCATACGCCTGCTGGTTGTCTTCCCCGTCCCATGAAATGTACAAGTCGTATCCACGACTCAGACAATCCATATCTCAGTGCAAGTCTCTAATCTAGACACCCTCTAACTCTATATGTACCGACACACGAACTGTCACACCCCGACTCGCCTAATCGGTCGTCTTTGCCTTGACTCGAGCTAAATCGATTCCACGAGTCGGAACGTGATGTCGTACAAGTCTTTATTGGATTTGCACAAGGCAAGGATGTGCACTTGGGATTTACTTTGACACGACGCGTTGAAATTAAATAGTGGAGAGATTTGAAGACATAGCATAGGAAGAAATTTAGCTTTTCATTCATAAACTTGTAAAGTATGTGCAAGGTCATTTTTACATTACATATGCCGTTGCGGCTACATATTGAAACACAAAAGAAAACTCTCGACCAGCTTGCCGTGAAATAATCCTCGGCGTTCCATACATTCATGCCCTTTATACATTTGAACAAAAGCCTTCGGTCTGAATTGGGTTTCAAAATACTTCAAAATAGGGTAGCTTCGCGTCGCCTCCCGTTCTTCAGCTCCAGTCTAGTCTCGAGCTCCCGCAGCGTGCTCGTTACCTGGGAAGTTAGGGGTTAGCACACTTGCTAGTGGATGGGACGAACCCACTCGTCTAAACCGACACTTCTTATTAAGGATTCTGGCATAGGAAGTGATCTTTCTATTAGAACTATATGAATTTTAGTTCATATCGAAGGCACATTTTAAACGATAACAACATAATCAATTTTAACCATTCTTACCATGGTCGTGCTCCTTTCCTGCACAAGATATACATAATACTTACCACCTGCACAAGACAATAGGTGAGCATGCAATCTATCCTATATGCGGTCATTGGTGATATCGACACCATAAAGGACGATTACGTAGCATTGCGACGCGTCCTACCAGTCCAGGTTGCGATCCTAACTGGAGGTCTTGTAATGCCTCGTGCCGAAGCATGATTACATAATTTTCTCCTAGGCTGATTCGGTCCCAAGGCCCCGGGTACCGTCTCGAGGAAAGCTCACCTTGTGCACAAGTCGTCCATGACTATGCGAATATATGAATAGTTTAATATGTATGAAGTAAATTGCATAGCATAGTCCACATAATCATTCATACTCGTGCAAGGGGCCTTTTCCCCGAAATCGTACGTTTTGATTTAGCATCCCGTAGGCACCAAATTCTCTGAGGCGTGATATACCACAACCAAGGTTTCTTCGTTGTGTTTTACCGAGCATGAAATAAATTCTATCTATTTTCTAGGACTTTATCTTTTCTCTACTTTGAGTGAACTTATAGATTCGGAGTTAACTTCTCTATGTTGCTATAGTATCCCGAGCTTTTGATCTTAGTGGCAAGCATACATCCCGTTAGCATCATCGATTTGAACGTTGAACTTTAAGAATTTAGTTGGCGGGAAGGAGTAGAAAAGAAGGGGCCGAAGAACCACCCACCTAAAGAGATTGCGCTGAGAGTAGGAGAACGCTTCGCGACGGTCAAGCGTCAGTTACACGAACTCCTGCAATGGCACGAGCATCGAATTAGAACCCCTTCCTTCAATCCCTCCTTCGAAATTAATTCAGAAATCGATGCGAAAGCACACTATCAAATCCATGCAAACAATTCGTTCAGAAAGCCAAGAAAACCAATAAAACCAACAGCAGAGGGGTTGCGTCGCTCTCTTTAGAGTTCATTCGCCAAGACGTCGCCTACTGCATCTAGGACTTATTCCAACAGTAGCCAATCCAATAGTTAGAACGGTATTCATGTTACTCGTCCAAATCGATTTTATTGATGCCATAGTTTTTGTATACCAAACTCGTCGCCGAGTCAGACTAGCTATCTATGTTTCCGACCATGTCTGACTTGCCACGAGCCTATTACATAGTGCTTTGCCCCAACGAGAGCGGGGCACTACATAATATACCACTAAGAAAAAGTTTTGTCCCGAAACTTAAGAACAAGGGTCTGACCTTCGTCGGCGAAAAGTGAAGGGTACTTCTTCTTCATCTCCGCCTCTAGTTCCTACGTCGACCCCTCAACGGAATGGTTGCGCCAGAGTACACGAACCAAGGACATCATCGGCTCCGCAGGATCTTTTCTTTACTGTCCAAGATTTGCACGGGCTCCTCCGAGTATGATAGATCGGCGCGCAGCTCCAACTAATCGAAACTAACCATATGACTTGGATCATGCATGTACTTCCGAAGTTGGAAGACATGGAAGACATCGTGCACTTCAGCCAGGACAGTAGGTAGCGCGATCCGGTAAGCAACTGTCGCCACTCTTTCGAGAATCTCGAAGGGCCCTACGAATCTCGGACTCAGTTTGCCCTTTACTCCGAATCGCATGACGCCCCGCATCGGCGTCACCTTCAGAAACACATGGTCCCCAACCAAGAACTCTAACGGTCGTCGACGAGTATCTGCATAACTCTTTTGTCGACTCTGAACAATATGGAGCCTATCTCGAATCATGCGAACCTTCTCGATGGCATGTTCGACTAGTTCTGGCCCGAGCACCTGTTGCTCCCCGACTTCGTCCTAGCAAATCGGAGATCGGCACTTCCTCCCGTAAAGTGCCTCGTAAGGAGCCATCTGGATGCTCGATTGATAACTGTTGTTGTACGCAAATTCTGCGAGCGACAAGTGCGTGTCCCAACTAGTCTTTAAATCTATTGTACACAGGCATAACATATCCTCCAGGATTTGATTCACTCTTTCTGTCTGGCCATCGGTTTGTGGGTGGTACGCGAAGCTAAGGTTCAGCTTAGTACCCAGTGCCGCTTGTAGACTCGTCCAAAAACGCGACAAGAATTGCCCATCTCTATCCAAAATAATTGTGGCAGGTACCCCGTGCAGTTTGACATTCTCATTGATATAGATTTGAGCTAACCGATCGACGCTCCATGATGCTTTGATGGCAATAAAATGAGTGGATTTGGTCAAACGATCGACAATGAACCAAATTACATCATTTCCCCGCGACGTCTTCGGAAGGCCCATAATAAAATCCATAGAGATGTCATTCCACTTCTATACTGGAATGTCGAAGTTCTGTAGCTCCCCGTCTGATCTTTGAAGCTCGGCCTTCACCCGTTGACAGGCCATGCACTGTGACACAAACGTTACCACGTCTTTCTTCATGTTGTGCCACCAAAAGTTTGTGCGCAAGTCCTTATACATTTTGGTACTCCCGGGGTGTAACGAGTTTTTTGTATAATGGGCCTTCGTCAGAATATCCTTTCTAAGTTCGATATGGTCCGACACGCATATCCTTCCTTTCATCCGTGTCATTCCGCCCTCATCTACCACAAAGTCGGTCGCCTTTTCCGTCGAAATCAGCTCGCACATCTTCTTCAGGAATGGGTCGTCCTTCTGTGCGGTCTTTATCTTGTTGTGCAAGCTCTATTTAAGGTACAAATGGGCCAATTGTGCTCTACGGTAACGGATTCGGAGTTCGATACCCATCTCTGCCAAGTCTTGCTGTATGTTACGGTTGATAGACAAGCACCCTGCAAACATTCTACTCAGAGCGTCTGCCATAACATTTCCCTTACCTGGCGTGTACTCGATAGTTAGATCGTAGTCTTTGATGAGTTCGAGCCAACGCCGCAATCGTAAGTTCAAGTCTCGTTGGGTAAAGATATATTTGAGGCTTTTATGATCCGTATAGATGCTGCAAGCCACACCATAGAGATAGTGCCGCCATAGCTTCAATGCGAACACAATCGCCGCTAACTCAAGATCATGCGTAGGATAATTCTTCTCATGTTACTTCAATTATCTTGAAGCAAACGAAATCACCTTATCCCTTTGCATAAGCACGCATCCCAAACCAATTTGCGATGCATCGCTAAATATTTGAAACCCTTCTGGCCCGTCCGAAAGTACGAGGATCGGCACTGAGATGAGCCGTTTCTTCAACTCTTGAAAGCTCGATTCGCAGGCGTCGTTCCACTCGAATGCGACTCCCTTCTGGGTGAGGCGAGTCAGAGGCGACACAATCTTGGCAAAGTCTTTCACAAATCTTCGGTAGTAGCCTGCCAAGCCGAGAAAACTTCGGATGTCACCTGCTGAGGTAGGCCGCTTCCATTCGACTATCGCTTCAATTTTCTTTGGGTCTACTGTGATGCCTTCAGCTGAGACAACGTGTCCAAGGAACGTCACGCTGCTCATCCAGAACTCGTATTTGCTTAACTTGGCATACAGTTGGTGTTCACACAGTGTCTGTAGCACCGTCTTTAAGTGCTCCACGTGCTCGTCCTTGCTTTTCGAATATATGAGAATATTATCGATGAATACGACGACAAATTTGTCTATGAACGATCGAAACACCCGGTTTATCAGATCCATGAACGCGGCAGGAGCGTTTGTCAAGCCGAAGGGCATAACTAGAAATTCGTAATGACCATATAGAGTTTGAAAGGCGGACTTCGGCACGTCCTCGGACTTGATCTTCAATTGATGGTAGCCTGAGCGAAGATCAATCTTGGAAAATACTGTCACGCCCCAGAACCAGAATACTGGAGAGCGGGGGCGTACATAGCCAGCTACGTATATTGAAGTGCAATCCACCTCGCTATACGGTCACGGCTGTCTAGATACATGAGGGTTTAACTACAAGCCAACAGTCTCCTATGGTCATGAACAAGCCTATTGTCTCAATCACAAGCAAGTAATAGTAGTTACAAGATGTCAGAGCACCAAATATATAATAGCAAGGCATCCCATACATTACATATTGGATGATCATGAAGCTAGTCGTACAAAATGTCAGGACTAGCAAGAGTTCAGTCATACATGATTAACCCTAGGATCTGTCAATCATGTTACAGCCCGTAGGCAGACAGTAAGTAAGGTACAATCGAGCTAACACGTGCTCGCCGGCTAAACGCCTCAAAAGAATAATTTTACAATAAAGTGGGAGGACAAAAAGAAACCCACTCGTTGCCAGGGTTACGCCTGGTGGTCACCATCTGACTGGATAGTAGGTAGATCCTCTGGTGCTGCTCCGATATCTGGCCACACAAAACCAGCTGGGTCAGACCCCAGAAAGAGCAAGTGCCACAAAGGAGGCTTCACTTAGGAACTAAAACCAGCATATCATAAATAAATAGTTAAGGTAATTAAAAGATACTGATAATAACTGAGATAACAATAATATATTAAACACGGAGAAACCTTTCAAGTAGCCAGACTGCAACCCTTAAACCAAACAAGGACCGGAGTTGCAATCCTTCGCCTGAATAGAAACCCGCCTCAATTACTATTGATAAGGTAACAAGACAATAAACGAAGAGAGGACACAGAACTGTTCTGGGAGCCAGGTTACAACCCTTAAACCAAACAAGGACCGGGGTTGTAACCCTTCGCCTGAACAGAACTGGACCCCTGATCTTTATTGTTAAGGCAGACACAATAAGCAGGACGATATATGATAAGATAACCATGGAACTATTCAGATAGCCAAGTTACAACCCTTAAATCAAACAAGGACCGGGGTTGTAACCCTTCATCTGAACAGAACTTGGTATCCCATCATTTATCGATACAAGAAATCATGTCCTGATACAATCTTGTACAGGATCAGGATAAGACTAGGCTGAAATAAACTTCATCCAATCAATCACGGCCAATCAAGAGTACGGCTTGATACTTTTAACTAACTAGGGTTATCACATGCCTAGTTACTAGCTAGATGCAATAAGATTATCCCAACAGCCACAAGCCCTGCAGACCATCCGGTTATCCGGGTCGAATGTCCGTTATGAAGAATGCAACACGTGACTGTGTGCAGGAAATATGCCCTACTCGTCGGTAGGCTACAAGTCCACTTAATGAATGCGCCCAGATAACGGGATTGCCTATAGCTGTGAATCTCTTCATGACTACTGAATCATTCTAGTTAATTAGCCTTAGTCAATTTCAGTAGGTAACCCTGACCGTGGTACTCAGGGATCCCCATCCTAGACATGATGCAAGACAGTACTGGTTTATTTGTACAAACGCAATCGCCCACGGTGTCCAGACCTTTCATACTTGTTATGTCAGTTTACTTGTCAAGAGTGCGCCACAGCGGGCCACTATCGTGTTCTATTCTTACATTATCATGAATGAAAAAGATTGTATAAAAATAACTAATAACATATTCTTGAAGCCAAGGAAAAGATCTACAACTTTCATGTTTTGAGTTTTTCAAGATTCTAGCTACAAAATAACTTAAACGGGCAAAAACAGTGAATTCCTGCACAATCGACGCATGAGATTCCTGCGCAGTCGGCGCATGGGATTTCTGCACAAATCGGCGCATGAGATTTCTGCACAAATCGGCGCATGAGATTTCTGCACAAATCGGCGTATGGGATTTCTGCGCGAATCGGCGCATGAGATTCCTGCACAAATCGGCGCATGAGATTCCTGCGCGAATCGGCGCATGGGATTCCTGCACCAATCGGCGCATGGGATTCCTGCACCAATCGGCGTATGAGAAACTCACGTTGCGTCTTCAATACATGCGCGTAGGGAACCTACGCTCATGACACGCTCGGAGTTAAGGGATGCGTTGCCGGGACTTCACGGCGCATGGCCTCCCGGCGCATGGCCTCCCGGGCGCATGAGGTTCATCGTCCCCAAACAGCAAGTTCAGCCATGAAAGTTCCAAAAACTTGCCATGGCCATAACTTCCTCATCCGAAGTCGAAATCAAGCGAAATAAAAGCCAAAACTGCATGAAATTGAATTCTCTACAACATGGAACCACTAGTTTTTGGAAATACCAAGTTTTTAGAGATCAAAACCAAGAAAACTAAATAAGAAGGAACTTAAAACTTAGATCTACGAAAATATAACCATCAAAATCGAAAACTTCCAGTTCTAAAGAGGCTTAGAATCTAGTAAGGAAGAGAATGGAACAATAAAACATGAGATCCATCATGAAGCAAGTTTGCACTTACCTAAGCTCTCTTTCTCTCTCTCTCTCCTTCCTGGTAGGTGTAGAAGTAAATGTGGAGAAGAAGAAGAATAATGAAGAGAGAGAAAGAGGAGGGGTTAATAAATAGGGATGGTGGTGGTAGGTAGGGGTTCTTCCCTTGGTTCATGATGAACCAAGGCAACCCAAGCCTAGCCGAACCAACCCAAAACAAACCGAGCCAAGCCAAGAGATATGCAATACAAAATAAAATACGTACACGTATTCCAAGATACGTAATACGAACTACAGGCATTACAACTCTACCCACCTTAAAAGAATTCCGTCCTTGGAATTTAATCAAGAGGCTAGAATTGCAATGACAAGCTATAATAATCGTAAGCTATAACAAGCAGTCTATCATGCAGTCATTTATTCAAGCAAGGAATTGAAAGCATAAGGCATAAGGAAGACATTATACCTTACGAGTCAAACAGGTCGGGATATCGCGATCGGATATCATCCTCACGCTCCCACGTCGACTTACCCAAAGAGTGATGACCCCAAGCAACTCGGACTAACTTGATAGTCTTGTTCTTGAGTGTCTTCTCTCTTCGGTCCAATATAGACACGGGCCTCTCCTCATATGAAAGGTTGGTACCAACAACCAATTCCGAATGATCCAGGATATGGCTCGGGTCCGGGATATACCGTCGTAGTTGAGATACATGGAATACGTCATGCACCTCACGTAGCGACGGTGGAAGAACGAGACGGTAGGATACATCACCTACTCGCTCCAGAATATCGAACGGCCCTATATACCTAGGACTAAGCTTTCCCCGTACGTCGAAACGAATGACGCCACGGTTAGGCGAAATCCTCAGGAATACATGGTCGCCGACCGAGAATTCAAGGGGTCGCCGATGGGAATCGGCCCAATGACGCTGGCGATCTTGGGCAACTCGAAGATGATCTCTGGCTCTCCTGACCACTTCAACGGTCTGAGCAATCATTTCTGGACCGAGCATATGCCTCTCTCCGACATCGTCCCATGCTAGCGGGGATCGGTACTTTCTACCATACAGTGCCTCGAACGGTGCCATCTGGATACTAGCTTGGAAACTGTTATTGTACGAGAACTCTACCAGGTGCAGGTGATCTTTCCACGAACCACCAAAGTCGAGTGTACAAGATCTCAACATATCTTCAAGAGTCTGGATTGTACGCTCCGACTGGCCGTCTGTCTGCGGGTGATAAGCTGAACTGAACTGGAGGTGAGTTCCCAAACTTTCTTGCAAGCTATACCAAAAGTGCGACATAAATCTTGAATCTCTGTCTGAAGTGATACTGACTGGTACACCGTGCAACCTGACAATCTGCCGGAGATACATCTCCGCTAGCTGAGCCGTCGACTGACCAACTCTGAACGGAAAAAAGTGAGCCACCTTCGTGAGCCTGTCTATGACAACCCAAATAGCGTCTCTGTCCGCCGGGGATCTAGGCAATCCAGTCACAAAATCCATGGTTACATGCTCCCATTTCCACTCGGGAATCGGCAATGGTTGAAGTAGTCCTGCTGGTCTCTGATGTTCAGCCTTAACTTGTTGGCAAACCAAACACCGAGTGACAAACCGAGCTATCTCCCTCTTCATGCCATTCCACCAAAAGTGCTGACGGATATCACGGTACATCTTCGTACCGCCAGGATGAATGGAATACTGCGAACTGTGAGCCTCCGTCATGATCTCCTGTCTGATATCTCCACTGGGTACACAAAGACGCTTCCCATATCGAAGTGTACCATCTTTATGGATACATAACTCTGGTCTTCGTCCTGCCTCACACTCTGCTCTGAGTCGCTGAAGCTTGGAATCTGCTGACTGCGCCATCCGGATCCTCTCGACTATAGTGGACTGAACTTGCATGCTGGCCATCAATGCCACACTAGAAGGGAGGACAACTTCTATACCCATCTTCTGAAGATCGGCTAACAGCTCTGGTTGCGCTGTTAGGAAATAAACTCCGGCTCTCCTGCTCAATGCATCTGCAACAACGTTGGCCTTCCCTGGGTGATACTGCAGGTTGACATCATAATCTACAAGCAGCTCTAGCCATCTCCTCTGACGCATGTTGAGATCCTTCTGGGTGAAAACATACTTCAGGCTTTTGTGGTCGGTGAAAATCTCCACCCTATCTCCATACAGGTAATGTCTCCACAACTTAAGTGCAAACACTACAGCTGCCAGCTCTAAGTCATGGGTTGGGTAATTCTTCTCATGATCACGAAGTTGTCGTGACGCATAAGCTATTACCTTCCCATGCTGCATCAGAACACATCCTAAACCTCTGCCTAAAGCATCACAGTACACTGAAAATCCTCAAGTTCCATCTGGAAGCGTAAGAATGGGTGCCGTCATCAAGCCTCGCTTCAACTTCTTAAAAGAATCCTGACATTCTGATGTCCAAGCAAACTGCACATCCTTACGGGTCAACTGGGTCAATGGCGCTGAAATTCGAGCAAAGTCTGAAACAAATAGCCGATAGTAGCCGGCCAATCCAAGGAAACTGCAAACTTCTGCAACTGTGCTGGGCACTGGCCATGTTTCAATGGCCACGATCTTCTGGGAATCCACTTCAACTCCTCCTCGGGTGATGATATGACCCAAGTACGAAATGCGATCGAGCCAGAACTCGCATTTACTAAACTTGGCATACAACTGGTGCTCCCTGAGAATCTGGAGGACGATTCTGAGATGCTGCTCATGCTCCGCCTTACTCTTACTGTAGACCAGAATGTCGTCTAGGAACACAATCACGAACTGATCCAAATAAGGCATGAAGATGCGATTCATGAGGTCCATGAACACAGCCGGCGCATTGGTTGCTTCAAATGGCATCACAAGGAACTCCCAATGCCCATACCTAGATCTGAAAGCTGTCTTCGGGATGTCCTACTCTCTGACTCTGATCTGGTGGTATCCTGACCGCAAGTCGATCTTCGAAAATACTGCTGCCCCTTTGAGTTGATCAAACAAGTCATCTATCCTCGGGAGAGGGTATCTGTTCTTGATTGTCACTGAGTTCAAGGTACGATAGTCAACACATAATCTGGACGTACCATCCTTCTTTTTCACAAGAAGCATCGGGGCTCCCCAAGGTGATCCACTAGCACGAATGAATCCCTTGGTTCTAAGTTCTTCAATCATCTTATATAATATCTCCAGCTCTGATGGCGCCATCCTGTAGACTCTCTCTGACACTGGGGCTGTTCCGGGAATCAAGTCGATGGTGAACTCGATCTCCCGCTCTGGCGGCATCCCTGGAAGCTCTTCGGGGAAAACATCCGGAAACTCTTCGACTATCCGAGGTAACTGCACAGCTGCCACTGTCATCCGCAACACTGAAGGAGAAGGTTCAACTTCGCCTCGGGAAAAGGAAAACTCTGGCTCGCCTGGAATGCTAAAAATAACCCTGCCAATGTGGCAGTCTATCCTAGCATACTGGTCCCTCAACCAATCCATCCCTAAGACCACATCATAATCGGCCATTGGGAACTCTATCAATCTAGCGGGGAATTTTCTACCGCTAACTACGATCCGACACGAGGAAAATACTCTATCTACTCCCACAAGTCCGTTACCAGTAAGTATATTGAGCCTCACTGATAATGACTCGGGCTCCAATCCTACCCGTGTCGCGAATCGTGCAGACATAAATGAATGCGAGGCACCAGAATCAAATAATACTGAAGCTGGAAAGGTGTTGACGAGAATAGTACCTGCCACTACCTCACCTGGTGCTATTTCTTCTTCTTCCATGGTCAAAGCCAGCACTTGACCATGTCCTCTGGGTGCGGGTCCCCTTTGCTGAAAATTCCTCTGCCTGCTCTGGATCAAGGCTTGGGCTTGGGCATACTGCTGCGGCCTCTGCTGCTGGAATGCCTGGGCCTGTGTCGACAATGGCCTCGGAAGAGGGTACTGCAGCTGCTGCTGCTGCTGGACTGGTGCTGGTCCTCTAACTGAAGGACTAGAGAAGGCCGACAAACTCCCCCTGTTCGGGCAGTTCCCAACCCTGTGGTCCAGGGCACCACAAACCAAGCACAAACCCTGTGCTCTGCGACATTCTGATACCACATGCCCTGGCTTCCCGCAGTGTGAATATCCCACTACGGAAGACTGCTTCTGCTTCTGCTGTTGAGGGTGCGTCGGGGTGGAATGTTGAACCGACGTCACTGAGGCCGCCCGCCTCGGAGCTCCAATGGTCAAAGCCCTGGCTGCCGGGGCTGGTGCTGATGACTGATTCATCTGGCCGTGGGATCGCTTCCGACCTCCGGTCCTATCCACGATCCTCTGGGAGGTATACTCATGCCTCCTAGCTGCTCTCAATACTGCATCAAAAGTCTGATGCTCAAACTGCTCCACTGCCAACAAGATCTCTAAATGGAGTCCCTGCTGGAACTGCTGGGCTCTATCGAACTCGGTTGCTACCAAGGTGGGAGCAAACTGACTAAGTCTCGAAAACTCGGTCGCATATCCGTCGACCGTCCTGTCCATCTGCTTCAAATTGGTGAACCTCGTCTGTAGATCGTATCGAGCTACAGTATCGAAGTACTTGGTCTAGAATCTCTCCCTGAATACTGCCCATGAAATAGGGGCCACTAATCCATCGGCCTGCGCTGCCCACTAGCTGCGGGCAAGATCCAATAGCTGCAGTCGTACTACGGCCACCTTCTCGGCTTCTGGAGTCCTGGCTGCTTCTAGAATCACCTCTGTGTCCTGAAGCCATGCATCTGCAGCGATCGCATCTTCACTGCCGTCGAAGAAGGGAGGGTACAAGCGCTTGAAGCTGTTGGCCGCGCTATTACCCTGATGACCTCCTCTGGTCAAAGCGTCTGCCACCGCCTGGTGCAAGGCATCTCCTCGCCGATCCTGGGAAGCTAATAGGGACCTGATGAGACCCGCCAAAGTGCCATCATCAGGCTCTACAGGCTGGACGGGCTGAATTGGGGGTTCTCCTTCGGTGGGCACGACTCTGGAGGCTACTCCTGAATGTTGGGCTTGATCTCCAGGTTGCTGCTAGTCCGCGGGAGGTGCTCCGCCTTGCTGATCGGCAGGTCCAAGAACAATGCCGCTGAAGAAGACGACATAGGGAACAAATAAGGAAGGACCAGGACAGATCAACGATACAAGCATGTGATCAGGTCAAGATTTTCAGGGATCAAGAGGATACGAGTAGAGATCAAGGGTGAGTACTGATTGAGACATCTATTCGGTAAACCCTCACATATCTTGATTTACAAGACCTGCATGGGCCACCACTAAAACCATGTCACGCCCCAGAACCAGAATACTGGAGAGCGGGGGCGTACATAGCCAGCTACGTATATTGAAGTGCAACCCACCTCGCTATACGGTCACGGCTGTCTAGATACATGAGGGTTTAACTACAAGCCAACAGTCTCCTATGGTCATGAACAAGCCTATTGTCTCAATCACAAGCAAGTAATAGTAGTTACAAGATGTCAGAGCACCAAATATATAATAGCAAGGCGTCCCATACATTACATATTGGATGATCATGAAGCTAGTCGTACAAAATGTCAGGACTAGCAAGAGTTCAGTCATACATGATCAACCCTAGGATCTGTCAATCATGTTACAGCCCGTAGGCAGACAGTAAGTAAGGTACAATCGAGCTAACACGTGCTCGTCGGCTAAATGCCTCAAAAGAATAATTTTACAATAAAGTGGGAGGACAAAAAGAAACCCACTCGTTGCCAGGGTTACGTCTGGTGGTCACCATCTGACTGGATAGTAGGTAGATCCTCTGGTGCTGCTCCGATATCTGGCCACACAAAACCAGCTGGGTCAGACCCCAGAAAGAGCAAGTGCCACAAAGGAGGCTTCACTTAGGAACTAAAACCAGCATATCATAAATAAATAGTTAAGATAATTAAAAGATACTGATAATAACTGAGATAACAATAATATATTGAACATGGAGAAACCATTCAAGTAGCCAGACTGCAACCCTTAAACCAAACAAGGACCGGGGTTGCAATCCTTCTCCTGAATAGAAACCCGCCTCAATTACTATTGATAAGGTAACAAAACAATAAACGAAGAGAGGACACAGAACTGTTCTGGGAGCCAGGTTACAACCCTTAAACCAAACAAGGACCGGGGTTGTAACCCTTCGCCTGAGCAGAACTGGACCCCTGATCTTTATTGTTAAGACAAGCACAATAAGCAGGACGATATATGATAAGATAACCATGGAACTATTCAGATAGCCAAGTTACAACCCTTAAACCAAACAAGGACCGGGGTTGTAACCCTTCATCTGAACAGAACTTGGTATCCCATCATTTATCGATACAAGAAATCATGTCCTGATACAATCTTGTACAGGATCAGGATAAGACTAGGCTGGAATAAACTTCATCCAATCAATCACGACCAATCAAGAGTATGGCTTAATACTTTTAACTAACTAGGGTTATCACATTCCTAGTTACTAGCAAGATGCAATGAGATTATCCCAACAGCCACAAGCCCTGCAGACCATCCGGTTATCCGGGTCGAATGTCCGTTATGAAGAATGCAACACGTGACTGTGTGCAGGAAATGTGCCCTACTCGTCGGTAGGCTACAAGCCAACTTAATGAATGCGCCCAGATAACGGGATTGCCTGTAGCTGGGAATCTCTTCATGACTACTGAATCATTCTAGTTAATTAGCCTTAGTCAATTTCAGTAGGTAACCCTGACCGTGGTACTCAGGGATCCCCATCCTAGACATGATACAAGACAGTACTGGTTTATTTGTACAAACGCAATCGCCCACGGTGTCCAGACCTTTCATACTTGTCATGTCAGTTTACTTGTCAAGAGTGCGCCACAGCGGGCCACTATCGTGTTCTATTCTTACATTATCATGAATGAGAAAGATTGTATAAAAATAACTAATAACATATTCTTGAAGCCAAGGAAAAGATCTACAACTTTCATGTTTTGAGTTTTTCAAGATTCTAGCTACAAAATAACTTAAATGGGCAAAAACAGTGAATTCCTGCACAATCGGCGCATGAGATTCCTGCGCAGTCGGCGCATGGGATTTCTGCACAAATCGGCGCATGAGATTTCTGCACAAATCGGCGCATGGGATTTCTGTACAAATCGGCGCATGAGATTTCTGCACAAATCGGCGCATAAGATTTCTGCACAAATCGACGCATGGGATTTCTGCACGAATCGACACATGGGATTCCTGCGCGAATCGGCGCATAAGATTCCTGCACAAATCGGCGCATGAGATTCCTGCGCGAATCGGCGCATGGGATTCCTGCACCAATCGGCGCATGGGATTCCTGTACCAATCGGCGCATGAGAAACTCACGTTGCGTCTTCATACATGCGCGTAGGGAACCTACGCGCATGACACTGCTCGGAGTTAAGGGATGCGTTGCCGGGACTTCACGACGTATGGCCTCCCGGCGCATGGCCTCCCGGGCGCATGAGGTTCATCGTCCCCAAACAGCAAGTTCAGCCATGAAAGTTCCAAAAACTTGCCATGGCCATAACTTCCTCATCCGAAGTCGAAATCAAGCGAAACAAAAGCCAAAACTGTATGAAATTGAATTCTCTACAACATGGAACCACTAGTTTTTGGAAATACCAAGTTTTTAGAGATCAAAACCAAGAAAACTAAACAAGAAGGAACTTAAAACTTAGATCTACAAAAATATAACCATCAAAATCGAAACCTTCCAGTTCTAAAGAGGCTTAGAATCTAGTAAGGAAGAGAATGGAACAATAAAACATAAGATCCATCATGAAGCAAGTTTGCACTTGCCTAAGCTCTCTCTCTCTCTCTCTCCTTCCTGGTAGGTGTAGAAGTAAATATGGAGAAGAAGAAGAATAATGAAGAGAGAGAAAGAGGAGGGGTTATAAATGGGGATGGTGGAGGTAGGTAGGGGTTCTCCCCTTGGTTCATGATGAACCAAGGCAACCCAAGCCTAGCCGAACCAACCCAAAACAAACCGAGCCAAGCCAAGAGATATGCAATACAAAATAAAATACGTACACGTATTCCAAGATACGTAATACGAACTACAGGCATTACAAATACCGTCGCCCCTTGCAATTGGTCAAACAAATCGTCTATCCTCGGCAGCAGGTACTTATTTCTTACCGTGGCTTTGTTAAGTTTTCGATAGTCGATACTCAGCCGTATCGACCCATCCTTCTTCCTTACAAACAACACTGGTGCACCCCACGGGGAGATGCTAGGACGAATATATCCGTGATCTAGCAACTCTTGTAGTTGTGTCTTCAGTTCCTTCAGCTCTGTCGGTGCCATTCGATAGGGTGCTTTGGATATCGATCGGGTGTCCGGAAAGGTGTTGATGATGAATTCTATATCTCGGTACGGCGGTATCCCTGGAAATTCAGTCTGGGAACACATCAGAAAATTCTGTCATGACTTCAGTCTGGGTCGTACTTGCAATCTCCATTCTCGTGTCTCGAACTGATACTAGGTGCCCGTTGTACCCAGAATGCAACATACGTCTTTTCAAAATCGCCAATATCATCATTGCTGCCTTTGACGCGGCTCTGCATGAATAGGAGAACTCGGTTTCACCCAGAAGGTGGAACACAACTCTCTTCTCCGCGCACTCGATCGTTGCGTGGCATGCACCCAACCAATACAGGCCGAGGATTATATCGTACTCCTTGATGTCGAGGACGATAACTTCCAAGGATAGATTTTTCCCTCCGATGCAGATGTAACCATCCCTACAAATTTTAGTGGCAGGTATATCTACTCCCGATGGAGTGCTAACGCTAAGATTCATATCTAAAAGTTGCATGTTTAATTTATTCTCTTCTACAAAGTCGACAGATATGAAACTATGTGTAGCATCCGAATCGAACAGAACTCTAGCAGGCATATTTTTATAGAGTAGTATACCTGTCACGACAGTGTCGGACACGAACGCTTCATCCCGAGTCAGTGCATAGACTCGGCCTTGTACCCCTTGGCGATTTTATGGGTTCACGGGTACTGCATTTGTGCCACGGGCGGGAGGCGCTCTGTTCTGATTCTGGATGTTCCTTGGTGGATATTGGTTCGCCCTTCCCATTCGACAGTCCTATCGCCTTGTGACCTAGCTGGCCACACTTGAAGCATCCCCCTTGGCAATCGACCGCCAGATATCTCCATCTTGCCGTAGTGATGGCACCATACGCCTGGGTGAGTGTAAAATCCCTATTTTTAAAATTATATTTTATTATTTTATTACACTTCAAATTTAATTTATACAATTTATGGTTTTTATTAATTATTAAAAATAACCTTAGCCATTGTTGTGTTTTTAGCACAAGGCGACCATGAATTTTGGCACGAAAGATGTAGTAGTGTGCTTTGACCAGTATATTAGCCATGTCGTGGGAGGCCTAGCCATAGTTCAGTCCGAACTAGAAAAACCAGGCCGAGTTGTAAAATAAAGCATTTAAAATATTTTATTTAGATATTATTTTATATATTGATTTTTAGATGACCCGGTTTGTCCAAACCAGTCCGAATTGGGCCCGAGCCAATTTAAGTCCATGTAAGCATGTAGTGTGACCAAATGTGGCCATGTAGGCATATTTTATGTATATACAAATATTTTCTAAATTACCTTTAGAATTTTATGTGCAATTTCTAATTATTTAATTATTCGTACTATTATTGGTATTTTATTATTAAATAATATCGTGCAATATTTGTACAAATTTTTGGACCCGGATAAGGGTGTGCTGTATAAGTTCACCCATTGAAAAGATTTTATTAATTTATTATTATTAAAATTTATTTTGCGAAGATTTAATAAACATGATTATTCTATAGGGATATTATTATTATTATTATTATTAATATGTTGAGTTGGTTGATTGTGAATGAAATTTATATATATATGTAGATATATTTAAATATACTAAATATTTGGATATGTGACATTTAAAGTGTTATTTGGATTTAGATAGATTTTTGGATATATATAGTTATATATATATAAAAGATTTAAAGATAAGAAAAAGAAAAAGAAAAGAAAAAGGAAAAGAAAAGAAAAGAAAAGAAAAGAAAAAAAAAAGAAAAAAAGTCACCCCTTAAAGGGGCGGGCCTACCCTCTCCATGATTGCTGCGTACAGCAGCAAGCCTCTCCAACTTTTGTTTTCGTGAGTGGGCCAGGGATAAGAGTATTAGTAATAGTAGTATTAGGTTTTTTTACCTAATTTGTTTTATATATAACTTTCTCCATAGACCTCAAAATCCTAGACTTCCAAAACAAAAATTACGGCAGAACATACCCTCTTCGTCTACGAGTTTGTTTCACCAGCAACGGAGTTGTGTGCGCGACGAACGGAGCATCGAAAGTCAGCCCCTCGTCATCCACGGAGTAGTTTTTTCACTCAAGGTACCCTACTTCCCGACGATGTAACTTTTTACTCGTAGCACCAATTTTTGATCCGTAAGATTTTTTAGAAAGTAGACTTGACCCTCTTCGAGATCCTCTAGGTGGATTTCAAAAAAACCCATCGACTTGCTCGAAAAATCGAGACAAAGTTGAAGAAAAACCTGTTTTCTGTAATACTAAAAACTATTTTAAAATGACAACTTGTCGGCCACTTTTCTTTCTGTATAATAGAATTTTGTAGAAACTAATTAAAGACAGTCAAATATAACATAACCAAGATTGTAACGCACCTTCTGGATTCACTTTTCATCTAGTGTGTAAAAAGTTACGCGTTGTTAAAGTTTCACGAAAAATTATAAATTCTGTTTTCGAAAATTAGAAAAATATCCCGATACGGCGTTCGTCCCGACAAACCGGGCGACGTGGTCGCGCACTATACGCATAGAAAGGTGCGTATGGATGTTGTTGACGTGTGGAAACTGACGGGACCCGATTTCGTTGCATATGCGCGACGAAATCAGTACTTATCCGTCGAGATACCCCCGTATCGACCTTTTGTAAATTAAGTCACAACTTCGTGTACACTCATCAAATTGCGACGAAACTTGCGCCATTGAACTCGAAATATTTTTCTGGTCCTGTGCGCCAAGTTTGGTTCAATTCTGAGAAAGTTGATCGGGACGCCATTTTAGCGGGCCCACAATCCCACTCAACGAGTAATTTTGTGCACAGCTCATCGGAATCCAAAATTGGACATACCATTGAGTTCATATTGGAAAAATAAATTCGTAGACATATAGTTTGACGACTTTAGAGATCGTAGATTCTGGCGCGCTTTTCGGTGCAAAGCGGGTCCAACGGCGGATATCGTTTTGACCTGAAATTATGATTTTGCCCTTGTTCCAGAATTTAACTTTTGGACAGGCATTTTCTAGGTATATCTTTTATCCTGAGAACATTTTTGATGGTTGTTTCAGTATCCGGAGCTGTTCGTGGATTTTGACTTTTTTTGCTGATATTGGGATTCCTGGACTTTCCACTTTCGCTCCACCAGGCAAGATACCTTGCCATCTTGTACTTATATTTGATTCATGATATTTATATGTTTCTAGTGTTTTATATTAGTAAGAGTGTATCCAGGTATGACTTGGGTGCCATCGATATGTATATCGATGTTTGTATGTGTGCGTGTGTGTGGACCATATGTGATAGTTGACATTCCCAATGTGTTGAAGTTATGCTTCATAACTTCTTTGACCTGTTGACACATCTCCTACATGACACATGAGTGAGGATCATAGAGTCGGCACGAACCTACGTATTCGACTTGCTACCGATACGGGCGGTTCGTGTGTCGGTTCATTTATGGATTAGCGGAGTCTAGATAGAGACTTGCATAGAGATATGGATCGCCAAGCCATGGAGATGACTTGTGTGATACATGGGCGGGAAAAAACTACTGGGACGTATGAGCTAGCCCACAGCCTTCTAGTTGCCCGGTTATGGGTTCATGGTTTCCCTGTTATGGGTGTATCGCTAGAGGATATATCTATTGCACAGCCCTGACCACGCGTTAGATACGGTCAGGAGGTATGCTAGCGATGCAAAGTACGGACTAGGGGATATATCCATTGTACGGCCATGACCACGCGTCAGATACGGTCATAGACGTATACTAGTTCATGCGAAAGCCTCTAGTGGATGCTATGCTTTATTCCTACCCACTTATACGTTCCAGTATAGTTTTCGACTTGCATTACACCTAGATGGTTAGGTTCCATTGTGTTGGAGCATGTTATCTTTCCTTTGTCATGTTTCATTTGCAGTTCATTATGGTATTATTTTTATGTATCTTGTTGCGTCCCTCTGAGGACCTGGTGATCTCTCCAGGTGTGTGCTTTCATAATTTTCTGCAGGTGTTCTAGCCGAGGCCGTAATCTTCTCCATTTCTCGAAGATGATTGCTCTTGGTTCATTTTTTCATTTTGTCGATCGCTTTCTTGTACATTTATTTCATTAAGATAGTTGGTAGTGGACTTTGTCTCCGCCCAACGATCGTACCATAACTATTCAAGTTGATTCTATCTTTATTCTTTATATATTTTTGGATGAGATTTAGCATGTCTTGGTTCTCTACATTTTACAGCTTATGTATTTATACGAGAATTCCATACATTGGAGTATTCTTCGTATATCTACAGCTGGCATATTTGCGTACTTAGTACTATAAGATTTTGGGACTGGGACGTTACATGTTTTTGTGGTGGCCCATGCAGGTCGAGTTTGTCACTTCGGTTATGTTACTGTACCGATGTGAGCCTGCAATATAGGATTAGAATCTAGGAATCTCATCCACATACATGATCACCTCCCTCGACTTCCAAATTTCGAACTCTCGTTGCCTCCCTTGATTTTTGCATCTTGCTTGAACTCTTTCTACCGACACCCTATCATCTTGTGCTTAACCATGGTTAGAAGATGACTACACTACTATATACTTATTGGTCAACCATATGGCTAGAAAGATTGCATTGACAATTGGAATACACGGAGATTTTTAACTAAGTTATAAGGGCATTTTCTAAATGGATGATTTAATGATTAGTATTTTGTAAGTTAGGATATTACCAAAGAAAGTTTTAATCTTAAGATTTCTAAGTAGTCATCACCAGGGGACTGATAGAATTTTATTACTGGAGGAAAGATAGTTAAAATCTATGTAAAATCGATGTAAAAAAATTTGATGTGATTTTGTTTTGATATTCACGAATTATTGGATTATGGTTATACATTTTTGAACGTATGTAGATTTGGGTTGATGATGACCTTAAAATTGTAAAAGTGACAGTATGAATTATTTAAATTGAGTCCTACCAGTTGCGATTAGTCTGTTTATTAAAAATTAAAATTTTAAGTGGAAGTAATGATATTAAAATTTGGTTTAAAATTCTTGGAAGATGTGAAAACAATTTTTGAGGAAAAATTTAAAAATTTGAAATCGTGTCCTTTGATTTAAGATTTCCAAAACTATTTAGATTTTGGGTCTAAAAGGTTGTGATCATGGATATCAAATTGATAAGATCATTTGAATATTGAGTTAACGTTGGATTACTAATATTACAAATTTATGGGAAAGGTTACTAGCGATGTGGTGAAAAGTTATTTTGATTGATTAAAGGAATTTATCATTTGTGATTTTGTTTGAATGACTAGTAATAGAAGTTATGTGACGAGTGCGTTAAAAATATGGAGCTGTAAATTTTAGATTATTCGTGTTATGTTAAAAGTTTATCTTGAGGGTTATTGGAGAAATTTTTGGAGTTTTAAAGTTGTGAAGTGAGAAAAAAAATTGATTCATGATTTTCTTGAGTTTAGAAGTTGGTGTGGAAATGTTAAATTTTGGAAAGGTTAGTAGTAACGTGATAAAAGATTATTTGGAAAGGGATTTGATTTGGTCATGATTAAATTTGACGGCTTGGAGTGAATACGAAATTTGGGTAGTTCATTTTAGAGAAATTTATTAAGGAACTTTTGGGGAAAACTTGAGTTTTCAATTTTAATATTAGGCCACCAAGATAGCCCTGATAAACTGGAAGTATTCCATACTAAATGCCATGTCACTCGTGACCATGATAGTAGTATATACACAAGCATTGCTAGTCATCTACCAAACTATATTGTATCTCAATCTTTACTTACTCGATTTTTCCCTCGAATCTCGATCTTTTATGGTAACCTTCTAACCCAGTTGCAATTTGAATAATGATTTAATTGTTCATTGACTGTATTCATTTAAGAGGCTATCTTCTCTCTAGAACTGTAATCCTAAATTATTTTGCTGGATTTTTTATTTATTTTATTGCATGCTTTAACTTGATCTCCTTTATTTTGGAGTATTACTATTCACCTCATGAACTCCCATTTTCTATTTTGGATATTTTGGCACCCCTTACCGTGACTTAAATATTTGGAGCACAACACTCGACTTTTCCTTCCAACAAACTTCATATGTTAGACTTAGACGAGCCCACCTTAATGTAGATATATCATGTCCCACTAAAACACGTCTCCTTCTACCCTATTTTCTTGATATGACTTTCCAGTCAAATGGCTAAGCTATAACCTCTACCATGAGACCAGTTACTTTCGGACTTGAATTAGAGGTCCAACGTTGACTCATTTCTTTCAACCTGATAGGTGATTGTGTTCTACTTCATTCATTAAATGCCTAATTTTGTGCTTACCTTGATTGCGTGACCCATTGTCCCATCACACTATTAGTTGAACTCTTGTAAGTTGGGTAGAATACCTCACAACCTAACAGAAACCTTTATCCTTATGAATCATGTTGATGAGTTTACTCAGACTAGAAATTCAGAGGACCCTAAACTTATATAGGCGACCAAGCCATAAATAAAGAAAACTAGGACAACTGTAAGGGCCCACACTTCGGGCAAGACTTGATTTTAAAAGATCTTGGACTATTTAAAATTTTCTTCATCAGTACCCCCTTGCTCATATTTTGACTATCTCATGCTGCTAATGTAGCTTCAGTTTTGCAAGCTTATTTCGTTATCAAGCTTGATCATGACATATATTATTGGGTGCACCCACTAACATATTGTCTAATCAGAACCGGTGCATGATGGTCTGATCAATCTATTGCACTTTGGTTCGCTTTTCATGAATTATTATACGTGGATGGAGACATAGTTAAACTTGCCTTAGAGTCTCATCCGCGACAGCATTGACAACTCTCATTTGAATTATTTTCGTCGTCTATGAACCCCGTATTCGTACTCGATAGCCTCGTCCTTGAACTCTTTATTGTTTTTACTTTACTTATATTAGAAAGACCAGACACTGTACATGATAGATAGATGTATGATATCACATTTACTTTTTCAATCAGTTATTTCAACACAAATTTAGATAGCCACCGACCAACTCATGTGGCTATATCCTCACCTTAAAGTCCACTTCTCCCCAATCCTAAAAATTTTTACTGTGCCCTTTTAATCCCACTTGAACGCACGAGAGTGATTCTAATCATCACTTAATCAAACCTTCGACCAAGACGATTAGTATCCAATTCTCCCTTAAGGGATCACATCTTCTAAATTTTTAATTTATTCTCTTTGGTCTACTCAATTCCTTACTGTTCTCTAAAATTGGATATTCAAAATTTTGTTACCTTCATTAGCAACCCTTATTCAATTCCATAACCAAGATATATTTTGTATATATCGACTCCATAATTTTCTAATGCATAGTTGTGTTGAACGACGTTTTATCGCCTCCTCAAAATTTTAATTGCATTTTGGTATTGACGAACTCTTCCTATTCCTCAACCATATCTACCCTATTAATCCTAAATTTCGAGGACAAAATTCTTGTAAGTTGGGTAGGATGTAAAATCCCTATTTTTTAAAAATTATTTTTTATTATTTTATTAGACTTCAAATTTAATTTATACAATTTATGGTTTTTATTAATTATTAAAAATGACCTTAGCCATTGTTGTGTTTTTAGCACAAGGCGACCATGAATTTTGGCACGAAAGATGTAGCAGTGTGCTTTGACCAGTATATTAGCCATGTCGTGGGAGGCCTAGCCATTGTTCAGTCCGAACTAGAAAAACCAGGCCGAGTTGTGAAATAATGCATTTAAAATATTTTATTTAGATATTATTTTATATATTGATTTTTAGATGACCCGGTTTGTCCAAACCAGTCCGAATTGGGCCCGAGCCAATTTAAGTCCATGTAAGCATGTAGTGTGACCAAATGTGGCCATGTAGGCATATTTTATGTATATACAAATATTTTCTAAATTACCTTTAGAATATTATGTGCAATTTCTAATTATTTAATTATTCGTACTATTATTGGTATTTTATTATTAAATAATATCGTGCAATATTTATACAAATTTTTGGACCCGGATAAGGGTGTGCGGTATAAGTTCACCCATTGAAAAGATTTTATTAATTTATTATTATTAAAATTTATTTTGCGAAGATTTAATAAACATGATTATTCTATATGGATATTATTATTATTATTAATATGTTGAGTTGGTTTATTGTGAATGAAATTTATATATATATGTAGATATATTTGAATAGACTAAATATTTGGATATGTGACATTTAAAGTGTTATTTGGATTTAGATAGATTTTTGGATATATATAGTTATATATATAAAAGATTTAAAGATAAGAAAAAGAAAAATAAAAGGAAAAGGAAAAGAAAAGAAAAGAAAAGAAAAGAAAAGAAAAAAAAAAAAAAAAGTCACCCCTTAAAGGGGCGGGCCCACCCTCTCCATGTTGCTGCGTACAGCAGCAAGCCTCTCCAACTTTTTTTTTTCGTGAGTGGGCCAGGGTTAAGAGTATTAGTAATAGTAGTATTAGGTTTTTTTTTACCTAATTTGTTTTCTATATAACTTTCTACATAGACCTCAAAATCCTAGACTTCCAAAACGAAAATTGCGGCAGAACATACCCTCTTCGTCTACGAGTTCGTTTCACCAGCAATGGAGTTGTGTGCGCGACGAACGGAGCATCGAAAGTCAGCCCCTCGTCATCCACGGAGCATTTTTTCTACTCAAGGTACCCTACTTTCCGACGATGTAACTTTTTACTCGTAGCACCGATTTTTGATCCGTAAGATTTTTTAGAAAGTAGACTTGATCCTCTTCGAGATCCTCCAGGTGGATTACGAAAAAACCCATCGACTTGCTCAGAAAATCGAGACAAAGTTGAAGAAAAACCTATTTTCCGTAAACTAAAAACTATTTTAAAATGACAACTTGTCGGCCACTTTTCTTTCTGTACAATAGAATTTTTTAGAAACTAATTGAAGACAGTCAAATACAACATAACCAAGATTGTAACGCACCTTCTGGATTCACTTTTCATCTAGTGTGTAAAAAGTAACGCGTTGTTAAAGTTTCACGAAAAATTGTAAATTCTGTTTTCGAAAATTAGAAAAATATCCCGATACGGCGTCCGTCCCGACAAACCGGGCGACGTGGTCGCGCACTATATGCATAGAAAGGCGCGTATGGATGTTGTCGACGTGTGGAAACTGACGGGACCCAATTTTGTTGCATATGCGCGACGAAATCAGTGCGTATCCGTCGAGATACCCCCGTATCGACCTTTTGCAAATTAAGTCACAACTTCGTGTGCACTCATCAAATCGCGACGAAACTTGCGCCATTGGACTCGAAATATTTTTCTGGTAATGTGCGCCAAGTTTGGTTCATTTCTGAAAAAGTTGATCGGGACGCCATTTTAGCGGGCCTACAATCCCACTCAACGGGCAATTTTCTGCACGGCTCATCGAAATCCAAAATTGGACATACCGTTGAGTTCGTATCGGAAAAACAAATCCGTAGACATATACTTTGACGACTTTAGAGACCGTAGGTTCTGGCACACTTTTGGTGTGTAAAGCGGGTCCAACGGCGGACATCGTTTTGACCTGAAATTACGATTTTGCCCCTGTTCCAGAATTTAACTTTTGGACAGGCGTTTTCTAGGTATATCTTTTATCCTGAGAACATTTTTGATGGTTGTTTCAGCATCCGGAGCTGTTCGTGGATTTTGACTTTTTTTGCTGATATTGGGATTCGTGGACTTTCCACTTTCGCTCCACCAGGCAAGATACCTTGCCATCTTGTACTTATATTTGATTCATGATATTTATATGTTTCTAGTGTTTTACATTAGTAAGAGTGTGTCTAGGTATGACTTGGGTGCCATCGATATGTATATCGATGTTTGTATGTGTGCGTGTGTGTGGACCATATGTGATAGTTGACATTCCCAATGTGTTGAAGTTATGCTTCATAACTTCTTTGACCTGTTGACACGTCTCCTACACGACACATGAGTGAGGATCATAGAGTCGACATGAACCTACGTATTCGATTTGCTACCGATACGGGCGGTTCGTGTGTCGGTTCATTTATGGATTAGCGGAGTCTAGATAGAGACCTGCATAGAGATATGGATCGCCAAGCCATGGAGATGACTTGTGTGATACATGGGTGGGGAAAACTACTGGGACGTATGAGCTAGCCCACAGCCTTCTAGTTCCCCGGTTATGGGTTCATGGTTTCCCTGTTATGGGTGTATCGCTAGAGGATATATCCATTGCACGGCCCTGACCACGCGTCAGATACGGTCAGGAGGTATGCTAGCGATGCAAAGTATGGACTAGAGGATATATCCATTGCACGGCCCTGACCACGCGTCAGATACGGTCAGAGACATATACTAGTTCATGCGAAAGCCTCTAGTGGATGTTATGCTTTATTCCTACCCACTTATACGTTCCAGTATAGTTTTCGACTTGCATTACACCTAGATGGTTAGGTTCCATTGTATTGGAGCATGTTATCTTTCCTTTATCATGTTTCATTTACAGTTCATTATGGTATTATTTTTATGTATCTTGTTACGTACCTCTAAGGACCTGGTGATCTCTCCAGGTGTGTGCTTTCATAATTTTCTGCAGGTTTTCTAGCCAAGGCCGTGATCTTCTCCATTTCTCGAAGATGATTGCTCTTGGTTCGTTTGTCATTTTGTCGATCGCTTTTTTGTACATTTATTTCATTAAGATAGTTGGTAGTGGACTTTGTCTCCACCCAACGATTGTACCATAACTATTCAAGTTGATTCTATCTTTATTCTTTATATATTTATGGATGAGATTTAGTATGTCTTGGTTCTCTACATTTTACAGCTTATGTATTTATACGAGAATTCCATACATTGGAGTATTCTTCGTATATCTACAGCTGGCATGTTTGCGTACTTAGTCCTATATAATTTTGGGACTGGGGCGTTACAGTGAGGCCCCCGATACTCGAACGTATTCTGGCTCTTTGGCGCACCAGATCCTCCCGTGTCGTGAGGACTCTTGTTAAAGTTGTTGCGGACGCTTGACCCGATCTTCTGCGAGGCTCGACCGAAGATCCGCTCACTATCAAGGGTGGCATTTTATGATTCCCTGTAAGTCTGGCATCTTTGGTTCATGACGTCCCGACGCAAACCATCATTCAGGCCTTGCTGGAAGCGCTCGCACCACGCCTCATTGTTCGACAGAAAGGCCCCGGTAAACTTCCCAAGCCTTGCGAACTTCGCATCGTAGTCTTCAACGGACCTGTTTTCTTGCTTCAAGGACATGAATTCCTCTTCCTTCTCTCGACAAACGGTACGAGGAATGTATTGCTCGAGGAAGGCCAGTTTGAACGTTTCCTACGAGATCTTGGCGTTGGGGTTGGCCTCTTGGAGTTCTTATTTTTTTCGTCTCCCACCAGTCGTAGGCCCTCAAGTTTAGCTGTAGGGCTGCACACCTGACTCTCTTGGACCCCTTGATGCTGAAAAGATTGAACAGACCCTTAATCTTTACTAGCCACCCCATAACTTCGTCAGGCTCTGCTTGGCCGTTGAATTCAGGCGGGTTCATCTTCTTGAATTTGGTCATCTTGAGCAGGGAGGAGGAAGACATGTGCTTCTTCGTTACGGGTTGCACTTCTTCTTCTGACATGGCGGTCGTCGAGTTCTGTTGGATCGCTATGGTGCTCACGATCCGGGTCAGGGCTTCCATCTGCTTTTGTTGGGCGCTGATTTGGGCCTGAATCTGTTCTTGCAGCTGGCATTGCTGCATCTCCTCCTGACGCTGTTGGAGTTCAATGAGGCGTAGTAGTCGCTTTATGGCAGACTCGCTAGGCGTCGCGTCTTCGGTGCTATCCGTGCAAATCAACGTGGCGATGACAGCGGGGACACCCGATCTTTTTGGCATTCCTACAAAATTGAGCAAACCCATTAGTATTTTCAAAATATCTACGGGCTTATATGTATTGAACGATTATTTCAGGTCGCATATGTCGAAAAGCATAGTTTTTGAAAAATTGCAACGGCATCTAAAAGAAAGTATTTTGAGGTCCGAGGTGTGAATCGTGCTCTGATACCAATTTGTCACGCCCCGACTCGTCAAATCGGTCGTCTTCGCCTTGACTCGAGCTAAATCGATCCCATGAGCCGAGACGTGATGCCGTGCAAGTCTTTATTGGACTTGCACAAGGCAAAGATGTGCACTTGGGATTTACTTTGACACGACGCGTTGAAATTAAACAGTACAGAGAGTTGAAAACATAGCATAGGAAGAAATTTAGCTTTTCATTCATAAACTTGCAAAGTATGTGCAAGGTCATTTTTACATTACATATGCCGTTGCGGCTACATCTTAAAACACAAAAGAAAACTCTCGACCAGCTTGCCGTAAAATAATCTTCGGCGTTCCATACATTCATGCCCCTTTATACATTTGAACAAAAGCCTTCGGTCTGAATTGGGCTTCAAAATACTTCAAAATATGAGAGCTTAGCGCCGCCTCCCGTTCTGCAGCTCCAGTCTAGTCTTGAGCTCCCGCAGCATGCTCGTTACCTGGGGAGTTGGGGTTAGCACACTTGCTAGTGGATGGGACGAACCCACTCGTCTAAATCGACACTTCTTATTAAGGATTCTGGCATACGAAGTGATCTTTCTATTAGAATTATATGAATTTCAGTTCATATCGAAGGCACATTTTAAACGATAACAACATAATCAATTTTAACCATTCTTACCACGGCCGTGCTCCTTTTCTGCACAAGATATACATAATACTTACCACCTGCACAAGACGATAGGTGAGCATGCAATCTATCTTATATGCGTTCATTGGTAATATCGACACCATGAAGGACGATTATGTAGCATTGCGACGCGCCCTACCAGTCTAGGTTGCAAGCCTAACTGGAGGTCTCACAATGCCTCGTGCCGAAGCACGATTCCATAATTTCCTCCTAGGCCGATTCGATCCCAGGGCCCCGGGTACTGTCTCGAGGAAAGCTCACCTTGTGCACAAGTCGTCCATGACCATGCGAATGTATGAACAGTTTAATATGTATGAAGTAAATTGCATAGCGTAACCATTATCAAACCACATAATCATTCCTACTCGTGCAAGGGTCCTTTTTTCCGAAACCGTACGTTTTGATTTAGTATCCCGTAGGCATCAAATTCTCCGAGGCGTGATATACCGCAACCAAGGTTTCTTCGTTGTGTTTTGCCGAGCATGAAATAAATTCTATCTCTTTCCTAGGACTTTATTTTTTCTCTACTTAGAGTGAACTTATAGATTCTGAGTTAACTTCTCTAGGTTGCTATATTATCTCGAGCTCTTGATCTTAGTGGCAAGCATAAATTCCGTTAGCATCATCGATTTGAACGTTGAACTTTAAAAATTTAGTTGGCAGGAAGGAGTAGAAAAGAAGGGGCCGAAGAACCACCCACCTAAGGAGATTGTGCCGAGTGTAGGAGAACGCTTTGCGACGGTCAAGCGTCAGTTACACGAACTCCTGCAATGGCACGAGCATCGAATTAGAACCCTTCCTTCAATCCCTCCTTCGAAATTCCCAAAGACGCATTCAGAAATCGACGCGAAAGCACACTATCAAATCCACGCAAACAATTCGTTCAGAAAGCCAAGAAAACCAATAAAACCAACAGCAGACGGGTTGCGTCGCTCTCTTTAGAGTTCATTCGCCAAGACGCCGCCTACTGCATCTAGGACTTATTCCAACCGTAGCCGATCCATTAGTTTGAACGGTACTCATATCACTCATCCAAATCGATTTTATTGATGCTATGGTTTTTGTATACCAAACTCGTCGCGGAGTCAGACTAGTCGTCTATGTTTCCGACCATGTCTGACTTGCCATGAGCCTATTACATAGTGCTTCGTCCCAACGGAAGCGGGGGCACTACACGAACCGCTCGCACCGATGATCAGTCGAATGCGGAAGTTCATGCCAACACAAAACTCTTACTCAAGGTGTCGTGTAATGTCTCGTGTAAAGTCATGAAGTTTTCCGGGATAACTTCGCCCTGTCGGGTATGTCTACTAACTCTAAGTCACACACGCACATACCCATAACATATATGCCATCATCGATAAAACCCAAGTCATCCTTGGATACACACTACCAGTGTCATCAACTAACAGTACAAGGATAGATATGAGTAATATAAACAGTAAAAGTATGGCAAGGTATCTTGCCTGGGGTAAAGCAGTGGGCCGATGATGTCCTGTAGACAAATCGTCAAGTCCAAGAAAGATAGCAACATAGGAGTCCCCATGAACGTCGTCGGATGCTGAAACAAACATCACCAACGTTCTCAGAATAAGAAAAATAGCTAGAAAAGACTATCCATAAGTCTAATTCTGGACACAGAGGCAAATAGTAATTCGGGTCAAGATATGATCTACCGTTGGACCCACCTTGCACCAAAAAATATGCCAAGATCAAGGTCATCAAATATAGCAAACTATATGTCCACGAGTCCAGAATGACGATACGAACCCAAGGTATGTCCGAAAGTGAATTCCGATGAGCCGATCTCAGAATAACCCGTTGACTCGGACACTGGAATCCGGTTTGCACGGAAATGAATGCTGGAGTCCAAGTCCACTAAATCTAGAAAAATATATGTCAACGAGTCCAGAATGATGATACGAACCCAACGGTATATCCAGAAGTGGATTCTGATGAGCCGATCTCAGAATGACCCGTTGACTGGGACACTGGAATCTGATTTGTGCAAAAATATGTGTCGGAGTCCAAGTCCACTAAATCTAGAAAAGTATATGTCAACGAGTTCAGAATGACGATAGGAACTCAACGGTATGTCCAGAAGTGGATTTTGATGAGCTAATCTCAGAATGACTCGTTGACTCGGACAGTGGGGCCCACCTTACACTGAAATGCGTGCCAGGGCCCACATCGTCCAAATCAAGCAAACTTTATATGAATTCGTGCCAAAACGACGCGACGAGTCTACTAGTGGTGTCAAAATTGGAATCCGGAGTCCCGAATTCAAAAATTGTAATTTACAACTTGGAAATTACGAATTCGGACGGCCAACTTTGGCATCGAATTCAACCAATCAAACAACCTCATAATGGAACGAAACTTATATCATAAGAAGAGGGTTATACCGGCTATGTATAGGAACTGGTGGCACGCCCAACGGAGCTGCGAAGACGATGATATAAGTTCGCGAAGTTGGCTCCGTAAAACAGTCCAAAAATAGTACAAATTAAATGGTCAAATTGGCGGCCGATTTGATGCATCAAATGACAAAATTAACGGGTGAAACTTGAGGGGAGTGAAGAGCTATATACCGAGATTGCAACAGAGAAAGGAGTGTGATGATCCAACGGTTGGATTGCCCAGAAAATAAGTGTGAAGTCGTTGTTTCGAGACGCGTATTCTGGCTTCACCATTCGGGCGCGTCGATGGAACTTCGATTTCGAAGTCAAAATCGACCTCTTGTGAGGCTCGGGGAGGCGGCCCACTGCCAGGGGGTAGCATGTCGGGCTGCGTGCGGCCAATGCACGGTGGCAAACGGTGACCGGAGGCGGTGGAGGTTGCACATGGCTTAGCGGCGCAGCGGCCGAAGGTGGAGGAGACAGCAGCGACAGCAATAACTTTAGTTGCAGCAGCGACAACAACGTGTGGCGGCTACTGTTGGCTCGCCGACGACACGTCTGGGCTGTACGGCCGTGCCCGGTGGTCGCACGCGGCAGAGGAAAATAGCAGCGACAGCAGCATTCGCTGCAACAGCG
Organism: Iris pallida; assembly: GCA_029216955.1. Taxonomy (NCBI): domain Eukaryota; kingdom Viridiplantae; phylum Streptophyta; class Magnoliopsida; order Asparagales; family Iridaceae; genus Iris; species Iris pallida. The sequence goes on along the minus strand of JANAVB010041220.1, from coordinate 2,764,088 downwards.
GCAACAACATTCACTGCAGCAGCAACAGTGGATGCTCGCAGCCATGCACGGTGGCGAGGGTGGCTGCCCCTGGGGTCACCAGGGTGGGCAGCAACCAGGGTGGTCGTTGTCATGGAGAGGGGATTCCGGTGGTGGAGAAGATGATGATGGTGTTGGTGTCGTGTTAGAGAATAGAAAGAGAGTTGGTGAAGAGGATGATGAAGGTGTTGGTGAGGATGATGGTGTTGGTGAGGATGATTTATAATGGTGTTGGTGATGTCGGTTTGAAAGGAGTAGGGGGCTGTGAGTAGAGAGGGGAGAGAGGGGATTATGGGTTTTAGAAAAAATAGAAAGGGGGTATGGTTGAAAGTGATGGGAAGAGGGAGAAAATTAAATAGAGAGAGAGTGTGTGTTTGTATGTGTCTAATATGTGAAAGAGAGAGAAAAGGTGCTGGTGAAGGGAGGGTGTTTGTTGTAGTCGGCCACATGGCAAGAGATGTGTTTTTTAATAGAATATGA